>WEDG01007182.1:0-42721 GCA_017591395.1 Schistocephalus solidus
ACCAGTGCTTTCTGTAAGTGCTGAATCAATTGCGTGAGGCAGGGAGAAGAAAATGACTGGAAATATGCCATTTGGGAGAACTGGCTGTTTCATCTTGACATCGTGCCTGTCCAGATTGCATTCATACTCAACCAGTTTTGGTGAAAAAACTGCATGAAAGCGGTTTCCAAACTCCTAACTCAGGTGACCTGGCCCTCTGAGACTTCTTTCTGTTCACACAAATGAGGAAAACCTCAAAGGAAAGGGTTTTTAGAACGAAGAAGAAGTTAAGAATGTTATTTCCCTGTCAAAGTGAGTGGTATCGATAAAGTTTCCCTTTTGATCATTCCACAACGCTCTACACTGCTCTAATCGGGAAGGGGGGTCCCCTGACTTCCGTCCAATTAGCTTTTCCTGTAATCCCAGACCCCAATAGTTTTAAATTATTATCCCGGCAAACCTCAATTCTTCCGATCTTTGGTTGCTTTGTGACTGGCAAATGGCGGAAAACAAAGCAGAATTGGAAGTTTGGATTCGTCACTTTTCCTCGATATACCTTTCGGAAATGTTGCGGGAGGGGAGTGGGGGCAAATAACTCCCCTTCCATGAAATTTCGACTTCTATAGTCCTGGACCAACCCTCCAAGTTTACTTGGTTTTTGGTTAACATGGTAGAGAGCGCGAGCATTTCAATTTTTTTCATCAATATCATAAGAATTTGCGGTATCAGAAAATATCAAATTACTCATAGATGTAATCCTTAACAGTCGTTACGGTCTTGCGGCATCTGTGGGACAGCAGTGCCTATGCAACTACAGCCGTCAACCAGGCTGTTTTGCATTCACACTCGAACCCATCATCAGAGATAGTTGCAGTATCTCCCTTTTTGGTTGGTCCCCTACCCAGGCCGCTCTGATGAACCAACCCCATATCTGCTGATCTTTCGGTTTCTGCACTTTCCGTATTTGTACTTTTTAAGTGCGTAGATACTACTACTACTACCACTGCTGCTGCTGCTGTTGTTGTTTTCGTCGCCGAGTTGGAGCAAATGATCATGGTCAAGTGTGAAACTTGAGAATACCGATAACCGGGTGCCTATAAAAGGAGACCTGCCAGTTGGCGAGGGAAGCATAGTCATCACTGTACACATCTGACGCCATGGTCTTCCGCATCTCTCGTGACGCTCGACGAGAAGGCAGCGAAGTTCGTCCACCACCCGAAGTACTGTCAGCCGAAGGCAAGAAACTACCAGCTAACTGCTGTTGGGATGGCCTGCAGGTCTTAAAGGACGACCTGCCGGAGAAGGAAGAACACTGTGCTCTGGAGAAACTGCGTCGTCTCCTGAACAAGTACACCCTGGAGAAGGAGATCGCGCAGAAGCTGAAGAAACGCATGGAAAAGGTATTTGAGGGACACTGGAGTTGCATTGTCGGCTCATCCTTCGGTTGGTAAGTTCTCCTGTTGGGGATCACTTAGTCTGGTGTAGAAAGATATTCTGCCTTTTAGTCTTCTCATCTTCTGATTGCTGAATGCCGTCTGAGGAAGGTGTTTTAGACGCTATAATATCTTTATCCTAGGGACCGCTTTATCATTAACCCTGACACTCGGTCATCAAGATTCATATTCGACTTTCATTCACTCGTGGAAGCAAGGTTTAATGATACTGGTTGAGAGCCTGATTGGATGATAGAGAACAAAACTAACTTCTGTCATTCTACTGGCCACTCTAGCGTCGGGACGTCCGGTAGATTTGCTAGCGCCTGAAATGTTAACCAAGGTTCTGACATTTGTTTTCGATTCGAAAAAATACTTGTGCAAGTATATAATGGCTTTGGAACCAGCTTGTTTCCCGTCCCAGGCAAAGACTAAACACTTTATAAAAATAATGCTTATATAGTATGCATTTTTCTCATTGAATGTCGGTGCCCTTGTAAGTTGAAATATAGTTTACGGAAAACACGCATGAAAATATTGTTGTGTGCGTTTATTAGCAAGTTACACCTTCTTCAAATTGTTCACTTAAACTAAAGGTATCTTGCGGTTTTATAAAGTTTATAACTATGAGATTTTTAAAACCGTAAAATTTTCAAGCATAACGCATCGTATCTGTGCATTTATAACTGCTGCTTATAAGGTACATAGAATAGTCCGCATCCATTACAAAATTTGTTAACACTGTGTGAAATGTTCCTTTTAGTGTAGATAACTGCGTTGTTTTTCTTACAGGGAATGTATGTAGCATGTAGTTTGGAAACCTTGAATGCAAGTGTAACGGCAGGTAGGGTTCAAAATTATTTGAGATCGAAAAAGTTTTTTTAAGAGAAATATACCCTTTCTTTAAGTATAAATTCTGAAGAACACCTAAATTGCTACCTAATGGTTACAGGAACGAATATTTCAGTGCACGTTTTCTATAAAATATATTTGAATTTATAAGGTCCTCGAAAATCAATGATAAAAATCATATTACCTAAGTAGTAATTGTTTCAACGAATGTACTTTTTGCAGGCGGTCGAAAAGAAGTTTGTTCAAAGGCCGGCATACTGACGTGACTGAACTAGCTCGAAACGAAAACACATTTCATAATTACGATTAACATTTAATGAGATGGCACATCTACATTACATCCCCGTCGTGTTCAGTTAGTACTTACATTACATTACATTACATTACTAGTGCCTCTGCAAAGCCGCAGCTGCCAAGTTTTCCTGATCGTTCCGCGCCAAGTTTTCCTGATCGTTTTCCTAATCGTTATCTTCTCTTTCAGCTTCGTGAGCCATGTGGAGCATGAATACCTGCACGTCCGTTCGGGACGCAAGGAAATCATTCTGTACAGGTCCGCATAAAACCTGCATTTCACCACCCTCCCCCCCCACAATTTACCTATTGTGCAGCCTTGAGGTAAATACAGGATTATAAACTCCACCAGTCTGTGAATGAACTTCTTAAAATCCGCAGGATTGCGATCCTCAAATCCATCGGTGCAGTCAAAAGAGTTAATTGGCCTCGAATGCTGCGTGGTCTTGCGGCCTTTATTTGTAGGGAACCTTGTAGTATTCTAGTTTTGATGTTAAAAATTCCAAGGGCTGCGCAGTGGTTCATGGCATGCCTTAGTCAGGCTGTACCGGCTCTGGGTGGGTTGCGCGTAGCATGCTTTGGACGTGAGCTCATAACACGCCAGTCACTTCTTTCGATCCCTTCGTCATCGTCTGCTGCTGATGTCTTTTGGCATGCCACCACTGAGGTATGCCTTCTCACGGCAACTCAGCGCAATTTCTAGTCTGAGAAACTTGGTGTGTTTGAAACTACCACGGTGTGCTAAAATCCGTGGCTGCCAGCTAATAGGACACATCACCCATCCTTTCCCCCTCTGGAAGGATTTTCCTACTGCAGTGATTCTCCATTAAGGTGGCCTTCATTTCCGATCCCGGGGCCCTTCACGCTGAGGCCTGGTACGTTTGGTGTAAGGGACGTGCTAGACGCTACGTTCACGTCCACTTGTGGTCGTCATAAACTTCTGTTGCTGTCGGAAAGTAGTCGGTGTGGGTTAATGTAAGTGAGGTAGATGCACAGCAAGTCTGATTCACTGCGGATAAATGCACACCCAATCAAAGACTGTGCTCACCTCGTGGTGTAGTTGTACATGCTGGCTGAGATGGACAGTATTCCGCGTAATACAGTAGGCTTGTTAGGAAAAGTGGTAACAAGAGCAGTAATAATATTATTAGTAGTAGCAGTCGCAGTAGTAGTCTTAGTTGCGGTAGAGTAGTAGTAGTAGTAGTAGTAGTAGTAGTAGAGTAGTAGTAGAGAAGTAGTAGTAGTAGTAGTAGTGAGTAGTGAGGAGGAGGAGGAGGAGGAGGAGGAGGAGGGAGGAGGAGGAGGATGGGGGAGGGATGAGGGAGGGAGGAGGAGGGAGGAGGAGGAGGGAGGAGAAGGAGGGAGGAGGAGGAGGAGGGAGGAGGAGGGAGGGAGGAGGAGGAGGAGGAGGGAGGGAGGAGGAGGAGGAGGGAGGAGGAGGAGGGAGGAGGAGGAGGAGGAGGAGGAGGAGGAGGAGGAGGGAGGAGGAGGAGGAGGAGGGAGGAGGAGGAGGAGGAGGAGGAGGAGGAGGAGGAGGAGGAGGAGGAGGAGGAGGAGGAGGAGGAGGAGGGAGGAGGAGGAGGAGGAGGAGTGACAGCACCAGTGGTGGTGGTGGTGGGGGTGTTGGTGGGGGGTGGCTGTAGTATTAGTCCCAGTCGTAGTAGTATTGGTGGTAGTAGTACAAGTTGCAGTAGGATTATTAATAGTATTATTCATAGTAGTGGTGGTGATGGTAGTAATAGTAGAAGTAGAAGCAGCAGCAGTCATAGTGCTAGTAGCAGTGGTAGTGGTAGTAGTAGTAGTAGTAGTAGTAGTAGTAGTAGTAGTAGTAGTAGTAGTAGTAGTAGAAGGAGTAGTAGTAGTATTAGCAGTAGTAGTAAGTCGCAGTAGTGATGGTGGTAATTGTAGTATTTTTAGTAATAGCATTAGTATAAGTCGTAGTAATGGTTGCAATTGTATTAGTAATAGTAATATTAGTAATGTTAAAAGCAATAGTAGTAGTATTAGTCATAGTAGTGACGGTTGAAATTAAAGTATTGTTAGTAGTATTATTAGCAGTAATGGTAGTATTAATCATAGTAATGTTGGTGATACTATTTAGTAGTAGTAATATTACAAGTAGTAGTAGTGCTAGCAGTAGTAGTAGTAGTAGTAGTAGTAGTAGTATTAGTAGTATTAGTAGTTGTAGTAGTAGTATTAGTAGTGCTAGTAGTAGTAGTAGTAGTAGTAGTAGTAGTAGTAGTAGTAGTAGTAGTAGTAGTAGTAGTAGTAGTAGTAGTAGTAGTAGTAGTAGTAGTAGTAGTAGTAGTAGTAGTAGTAGTAGTAGTAGTAGTAGTAGTAGTAGTAGTAGTAGTAGTAGTAGTAGTAGTAGTAGTAGTAGTAGTAGTAATGTCTGTTATATCAGTAGGAATAGTTATAGTAGTAGTCCAAACGACAAATCTTATTATAATCGCCATGCTGTCTGCGCAAAATAAGAAACGCTGACAGCCATTCACATAAACATGGGCTTGGATCATTTAGATTTCTTTAAGTGCACACTTGTTTTGAAAAATTGAGCCCTAGTGACCGAGTTAAAAATGTAAGCGTCTGGCCCTCAGGTTAGGAGTTTGTGTATTTTAATCATCCTGTCCCGTAGGAAGGTATTCTTACCGGGTAAAATTCAAGTTCACTGTCCTGAACTGAGTCGATTCAATCGCACGCTTGTCTGACTTCCAACGTTACCATCAATGACATTAACAGAACGTTCTAGTTTTCACACGGTAACCTTTCGCTACAAGCGACGAGTTGCACTGTCCGCAAGTAGTCGTGCTTCCAATCATAGGCCTAGCACTGCTCTCTGACACGCGTTCTAACACGCACTACGACAGACTACAGGTTTTCACGCCAACAGCGCATGGTGACATGTTGACATCCAGTTCTGTTTTAGTCAAGACTAGTCCTAATATTTTAATTAATCTGTACGTTGTGCCTGAAAGTCGGTATCGCTTAGAGACTGCTTAACTAGCGAATTTTCGTCGCTTTTGACTGAAAGCCAGCTGGGTTTGCCGAGCTGTGACCAGCATAACCAATAAAGTACTGTTCGTGGGCATTACTTTTGGGTTCTGATTTAACACTCTTGATAGTCTGGTTGGGCACTGCGGTGTTCCTTCAATCCATAAATCACCAACGGCAAACCGGGCTACATTAGCAGTCTATATGGTCCCCATTTCGGTTTTATAGAGTCGATGAAGTGAGTGCGAAGTTTAACCGTAGGTTGACATCTCTGGGTCCAGTAACATAACTTAATGAAGTTAAAACGAGCTCAGGATAGGAGGCTAGGACTTAGTACTGTAGCTGGGTAGTGAGTAGGTGATCAGGGAAATTAACCTCGAACGATACCCCTGCCGTCTGCAGTCAGTGACCGATCTCATACAACGTTAACTGAAACGTAAAAAGTGCGTTTTATATTAAAAAAAGAGATTACTTTAGCAGAAATGTAATATTTATTAACTTGGAGCAATATCGTAAGATGTCAAACACACCAGCTTTTGAACAAATGGCTTTTCCGCCTACTGGAAAAATTTCACTCGATAAAAATCACTACTTAAGTAGTGTGCATTTTATCTATAGATGTCGATGCCCCTAAAATTTTAAATATAATTTACGGAAAACAAAAGCGAAAAATTATATTCATTGCATTGCATTGTATTCATTTCTTCAAAAATTTTACTCAAAGGAAAGGTATTTTTCTGTTTTAAAACAATTTTCCAATTTCTTAATAATTGTGAGTCTGGTCTGTCGTTCCATTTTCATTTAGGATTTTCAGTCTACAAGCTGTATGCCTTTCGTGTAAGAAAAAGCATACATTCCTGTACGTCATTAAGAAGATAACATATAATTATCGCAGAATTTTTTAATGGATTTGCATTATGCTGTATACTCCGTGAGAGGCCTTAATAAACGAACAGATAAGATTAGATTTAAATGGACAGCGCACAGCCTTAAAAAATCCACAGTTCTAAACATCGTTTGACCCACTTGTGAAAAACTCGGCGGTCTCGGTGCGATTCGAACCCACGCCAGTAAGGGGAAAGCTTTAGTACAGCCAACGCTCTAACCAACTGAGCTACGAGACCTCCACCGTGAGCCGTGAGTTTTATCACACGTGGGTCAACTTACCCGACCAAGTTTGATTAAACCATAGCCTTTTTTCTAATGCAAAATTAAAAAGGAATGTGGTTTACTATCGAAAGTATATTTTTGCTAACTTTTTAAAAAAAAGTATATTTGAATATGTAGGGGTATCGAAAATCAATTGAAAAAAATGTGCACTAAAAAGTAGTCATTTTTATCCAGGGAAGTTTTTTTTCAGGAGGCTGAAAAGTCATTTTTTCAAAAAACCAGCATCCGGGCATTTCTGCAATATCTTGGAATTATGCTCCAAGATGATAATAACTTTTGCAATTCGGCTTAAGTAACCGTTCCTAATCTAAAAGGCAAGGTTTGTGTAAAACCAGGTTCAGGAATGTTAACAAAGAAGAACCTCCGAAGGAAAAGGTAACCCGCATAGTTCCAGACGAGAATGTGAAAAAAGGAATTTCGATATGCGGGATTCAGTGCCTGCCCGTTGCCCAAAGCCTGTGAATCATTCCCGTTCCGAGAGGCGTCCCTAGACCTTGTAGGAGGGTACGTGAATATGGATTCCGTATTCCAGGTAGCCTTGAATTCAATTCCAGGGGGTTAGGATAAGGGTTAAAGATATACCAGCGTCACCAGATTAGTGCTTTCCTCGCCACTCACCCGCTTTTTGCTGTCGGAACAGTTCCGAAAAGGTTCTCTCATCTACTGGTGCCGACAGACGGCGACCTTAATGTCTCTTGTGGTTGCAGTGCGTCTTCGCTCACTTGTAACAAATGTGTAAGTATTTTGTTTTTTTTTGTGACCAGGCTGAGTACTCACTCCGAAAGTGTGTCACTTACTCGGCACATCGGCTTGCTGGCCTCCCAACTGCTAGTCAGCCGCAGTCTCCCCGCGTGACTAGTAATTTTGCCCAGGCAACATCATAGCAAAGAATATGGAAGAGGGAGGTCGTTGTGTTTGCTCATTGAATGTGGGTCGGAAAACACGTGAACAGATAGCGATTCACCAAGCGGTACTGGAAAACAATTTCCGCATGCTGTTTGATTCAATGTCGTCGTAAAAGTGACAAACTGCTGCACAATCTGTCATCGAAGGAACTGGCAGAAGGACAAATTCAGGTGCGAAAGCTGGAGGTATCAGTCCACACAGTTAATGTCAAACCTGTTAACATGATGGCAGCGGTAAATTCACTCCTCGGCCAGGCGTAAACGACAGAGGAAACGAATAACCTCATCAGACATCATGTGCGCGAAATACTCCTCGATGCTGAACGTGATGCACTAACGTAACTCATGGCCAATAAATACCTCATCCTCTTTCCCGTGGAAAAGGGACGTTCCACCATGATAGTAGACCTAGGAGACACCTTACTGGAGGATTACCTTTTTGTGTCCTACGCGAAACCAATTCCATAAAACGCTGACATGCGAAATTACTGTGACGCTGGTGACCTGAGAGATCTCGAGTACACTAATGCCGGCCGACCGACACAACCGTCATTAGAGCCCTGTACTCGTACCAGACATAATCAGGCGCAAACCCCCGGAACACTTTAATCCAAGTTGGTTCAATAATTTCACACCAAAGTATACAACCCCACGCATTAGGTTTTGCTTCATTGTTTATTCGAAGCAGTTCGGTGCTGCCGAATTCAAACTGAGCTACCTTTCTTCGCTTTAACCGAGCAGATAATTTATCGATTAAGTCATGCGATATGCTCCCTTGTACTCTACGACTTGTCTGCCGAGTTCCGTTGCCCAGCGTTCGACACGTAAACGCAGCAGGTTAAGTTGATAGGGGAGGCCCTGCCCGCTACGACCTTCTGGCTCGGTCCCGTGGAAGATAAGAAGTGGGACGCCAGTTGGAAGGAAAGTTTATTCTGTACAGAACTTTCGCAGAAGGGGTTGGAGGAAGTTGGCTGCCGGACGAGGGCACGTTCAGCCCCCGCGTCATCACAGCGCCTCCAGCACGGCCAGGTGTGAGTTAGCCTTGAAGGTGATTGGCCGGCGTGGACAGCCAATGGGGCGCACGTGCATGTAGACGCGAGAGGTTCATCGTTCACCTTGGTCACGGCGTCGGATCCCTACAGACGGACCCCTTAGATAATACATCCCACACACTGCGACCTTCAACATGTAAATTAAAAGATGACCCACGGTGGGATAGTGTGAGGAAACGGTGCTTACTTCGAAAATCCTAGCCACGGTCGTGGCGAGCGATTCAGCCCACTGAAATAAAGGCTTTTGGCTGGACGCACAATAGCTGGATCTCCTGAGGACATTGGCTCCGGATTACCTGTCCCTGATTTCATTTTCACGCGTTTAACTTTCGTCTTTCAATCACGCGCATTCCCATTTAGCTCTCTTTGACGCCGCTTCAGGTTTGGGCTGCCCTACGGTGAGGACGGACGCCGATTCCCTCGCCCGTGGGATGGCTTTTCCGTTTCCTGCGGGTTCCGCTTAGCCCATTTATGGTCGGTAGCTGAGTTGCAATTATCTTTTATTTTGCTTTTTACAGGTTTTTCTGCTTCCCCCTTCTGCCCCGTCCATAAAATCCCTTTTCCTAAGGTTCCCTTTAGGCTTGCGTCCAATGTTCTCAGTGGGTCAGACTGCTGTGCTTCCATCGGCTCTCGGTACTAAATTTATATCATTCAACCTGAAATCTCTACTTTGCCGATGGCAATGATTCCATCAACAAGCCGTGTTTAAGCGTCGAGTCAACAAACTTTTTTTCTCTTCCGGCCTTTCGTCCATCCCACTTTATCCTACCCTCACTTCCTTCCCCACTCATTGGACCTCTTTCTGATCGGAAATATAGCACTTTCAGCCAAAATTTCGACTGAACCAAAAGCCTTAACTTCTCCTGCTTGTTTGTTTATTTTCGTCCGTGTTCAGCCCCCTTCTGTTATCCTCCTACTGAGATTCAACTCCAATTCGATTTCCTTCAAGGAGCCAGAGGTTTAGTCTGTTCACTCAATTCCGCCCTCTTCACCTGTCTCAGTTCTTTCATTGAAGCTATGCCCTCGTCCATTCCTCTTCCTCCCCCTCCCCCACCCCACCTCGGCTTCTTGATCCTGTCTTCCGTCCTCTGCACGCATTCGCCTTTTCATCCTCTTCGTCCCAGCAATTGGTGACTCATCTTCTCAATTTTTCCGTCCTCCTTCTCACGCCTACCCACCATCACCCCATCTCGCGTCCAACTTTTATCTCGTCTTTTGCTGTATTTCGACTTGCGTTTCTGCCTTCCTCCCCGCCCCACCGCCCCCAAAACATTTTTTCCCACCTTGACAGTCTGTAATTAGAGTTTCGAAACAAACTTGGGGAATGCCAGCTGAGTTTACAAAATACAATTTCGTTTGCGAAGGATTACGTGTTAGAGGTTTAGACAGTGCGAAACATTCAGCATAATTTCTACGTAATTCATGGCCGCCGACAGACTGTTTTCCAGCTATCTAGCCATGTCTAGTTAAGTAGTGCGCATTTTTCAATCGAGTTCAAGGCCTGCATTTAGCCAGACCGACATTAGAAAAGGCTGAGCAGAAGAACTCTTGTGAAACTTTTATCCTTCGTGGATTGTTTAGTTTAAGAAGAGATTGGTTGCAGCGCCCGAAAAGGCGTTTTGGTAGCTTCGAAACAGTTGACTGGCCCAATTTGACAGAGTTGGCGACCTCGGGCGGATTCTAACCCGCGGATTCGATACCACCGGCGTCCTTAATTGTTCACATGTGAGCTAAATTGTTCATGGCCAACCGTCTGCGACGTATGATATATACTGAGTGGGTTTTTGAAATTTAGCTACCATTTTTTCTGCTCTCCGTTCCCATGTTAATTTTCTCATATGTACATCGGTTGACCTATTTCGCCCATTATATACCGATTTGTAACCCTCATTGTTTCGCCGAACTGCAAGAATGAGGCCATCAGCACACGACGCAGGCATCGTTTTGAAGGAAGTCCGATTTGATCTAAATTCCGGAACGCATTCAAGGACGATTCTTCCGTGCAGTCGGTGACCATTCGTTTGTGATCTTCCGTTGTTTTTTTAGTGAATGGAGGACCTATTTTTGCTGAAAATTTTGGAATCATACTTTCAAAGTAAGGCGTACCTCCTTCTGTCATCTAGAGACTCTCGGCTGTGACCTCGTATCTCACATTATTAAAATTCTAGTTGTACTAAACTCGCACCCCTTACCTTCGAGGTAGTGCTCCGATTCTTGTGCTATTTTGGAAGCAGTCTGGTGCCACACATGCGTTCGGAATTTTCAGGTTGCATGCTATAGGTCTTCTATTTAGGCAAAATCCTTACTCCTGGTACGTTAGAAGGAAGTGTCCACGCAATACTCATACAGTTTTGCATCAAACGTGAATTAACTTGCATGCTTTAGAAGCGGCATTCATGGAGGTACAAAAATAATTTCCTATTGCACACTTCAGTTAGTCGTTTTATCCGCTGTTTTCCAACGTCGTGCATATATGTGGAAATAGCGATTATTTTAGTCAGCTTGCAGGAGTCGAATCACGCCCTGTTCCGTACAGATAGCGAAAGGGAAAGACCAGTAGGAGTTGTGTATTCTGTATTCAATGGGGGTCAGAGACCCCGACGCGCGGCAAGCGAGGGGCCCGCGCGCGCGTCAGTCCGCGTGGGTGTGAGCGAGAAAAATTTCCCGTGAGAGTGTGACTGGCCGCTTGCTCGGCCAATAGCAGTTTGTGAGAGAGCCTGTAATTGGCTTGGTTGCCCCTGGGGTCGTGTGTGGTCTGGCGGCTCGAGAAGTGTCCTCATGTGACCTCGTGCGCGGCGTGGGCGCCAAGGGCGCAAGTCTGCTCATTTTACCACAGAAGCTGACCATACCACTTGGCAGTTCGACCGTCGATTTCGACGAGGTCCACCGTATGCTCCACACCATGTGGTGCAGGGACGGTGACTTGCGCGTGAATTAGTTTTAAGTGATAGTAACCTTGCGCTGCAACTACCGCACTCTCTCCTCCTCCCCCACCTGAACCCGGTGTCAAGACAGTCAAGAAGACCGGAGATGGGAAAAGGCGCAGGTGGCTGGCGCGGCCGGAGCCGCCCCTGGGCGTGCCACCACACCTGGCTCGGATCCCACGGAGTGGGAGTGCCATAAAGGCCACATTAAGAAGGGAGCCATTGCTACCCGACTCTCAGTCCGCCAGTCAGCCACTCCACACATAGGGCTGACCACGCGGTCCGAGTTATCCCGTCAGTTGGCAACCTTCCAAGCCACGGCTTTTAGCGCACCGTGCTAGTTTCAAGCGCGTCAGATTGTTTATAGTGAGGAAAATACGCTGAGCTCTCGACCTCACTCTCTCCCCCACCCCCACAATCAGACCACTGTCCGAGCCGGTCAGTTGTCTGATGCGGAAGCAGGCGCAGCTGCTGGTGACTTCGTCTACGTGTACTACGTACACGACCTGGCCCCCCAAACACAAGCACCAGGATTTCACAGAACAGGGGGTTGAACGGCTTACATCGCACATGTGTGAGACAGCCAGAGGTCACGTTAAGAAGAGCCATCGCAGCCTGACTCTCAGACCCCCAGTCAGCCACTCCACACAACACACATTGGACTAACTGCGAGGTCTGAGTGTAATTGTCAGTTGGCAACCTTCCAACCGCGGCACTCAACGTTACCGCACACTCTTCTCCTCCCCCACCTGAGCCCGGTCACACGACACAGGCAAGAAGACCGGAAATTAGAGAGGTCGCAGGTGGCTGGCGCGGCTGGAGCCGCCCCTGGGCGTACCACCACACTTGGCTCGGATCCCACAGAGTGGGAGTGCCATAAAGACCACATTAAGAAGGAGTCATTGCAGCCTGACTCTCAGTCCACCAGTCAGCCACTCCACACAAAACACACATTGGGTTGACCACGCGGTCCGAGTTATCCCGTCAGTTGGCAACCTTCCAAGCCACGGCTTTTAGCGCACCGTGAGAGTTTCAAGCGCGTCAGATTGTTTATAGTGAGGAACATGCGCTGAGCTGTCGACCTCACTCTCTCCCCCACCCCCACAGTCAGACACTGTCCGAGCCGGTCAGTTGCCTGAGGTGGGAGTGGGCGCATTGGCTGACGGATCGGCGTACCCGTCTTCGCGCGCCACAGCACGACCTGACCCCCATAACGCACACCAGGATTCACAAAATCAGGGATATGGAGCAGCCATCGCCGTCTGACTCCCGGTCCACTGGTCAGCCACTCGACACACAAAGAACATACACTGAGCCGACGGCGTGGTCTGGTGGAAGCGTCAGATTGGCAGACTTCCCAGCCACGGTTTCTAGGACACCGTGATATACTCTGGTAAATGGTGATTGTGAGGGTGTTGTCGATGTATTGGTGTAGGTAGTGTGCGCTAATGTAGCTTAGCCTCCGGTGGTTGACCGGAGGTTGTCGTGGAGGCGCATGTGTCCTAATAGGTCCATGCGGTGTGTAAATGTGCGGGAGCAGTGAAGGTGGGCGCGTCGACTGTATGTCGGAGCCCCAGGCACTGGTTCACCAGCCTCCGTGCGATGGATTCGCAGGTGACCGACCAGGCCGATGCGTGAGTTGAAGTTGCGGGCGCAGTGTGGGCAGGAGAAATCGGTAGAGGCTGGGCGGATGTCATTCATGGTAGTGGGGGTGGCAGGGGCGCTAAGAATGGCAGGAGCGGAGGGTGTGCATGGTGTATCGGTGTTGTCGGCATTGTGGTGAATTCCGCTGTCATGGATGCGCATGTGACCGAATAGGCCCATGCGATGAGTGAATGCGCGAGGACAGTGAGGGCAGCGGAGGCGACGATCTCTGCCGTGTGATGGTGCTCCAGGCACTGGCTCACCGGTCTCTGTACGATGTATTCGCAAATGACCGATGCGTGAGGTGAATGTGCAGTCGCATTGAGTACAGCTTAGGAGAGATTCCCCATCGCTGATGGTGGTGGGGTGGTAGTGAAGGCGAAGGCGGTTGTGGTTGCGGTCGTGAAGATTGCTGAACCAGTCTTCACTGATCTTCTCCATGCCCGTCTATCCTGGGCGAGGTCCTCCCAGGTCGCCGAGTTGATTTGCAGTTGCTTCAGCGATTTCTTCAAAGTGTCCTTGTAGCGTCGTTTTTGACCTCCCTGCCGGCGAGAACCCGTAGCGACATCACCGTATAAATGTTGTTTGGGTAGTCGCTCGTCGTCCATTCTTACCAGGTGGCCACTCCATCGTAGTTGCATTTGCCTCAGCATTACGTGGATACTGGGGATTCCGGTTCGCTCCAGGACTTCCGCGCCCGGGATCCTGTCTTGCCATCTCAGCTTCAGTATTCTGCGGAGGCAGCTGAGATGAAAGTGATTCAGCTTCCTGGCTTGGTTCGAGTAGATGGTCCAGGTTTCCGTTCCGTAAAGGAGTGTCGACAAGACGACGGCCTTGTACATCTTCAGTTTGGTGTTCAGGTGAATACCGTGGCGATTCCACACGGAGGCCTGCAGCCGGCCGAAGGCCTGACTAGCTTTGGAGATCCGTTGGGCAACCTCGTCATCGATTCTCGTGTTGCGCGACATCGTGCTTCCTAGATAAGCGAAGGCTTCCACGTTTTTGAGTTGAGCACCGTTGACATTGGTTCGAGGAGCATTGTATTCCGCGCTGGGTGGCGGCTGATGCATGACAACAGTTTTGGCTGTACTGATTGTTAATCCAAAATCGGCGCAGCCTTCGGCGAAGAGGTCCATGCTCCTTTGCATGTCCTCCTCCGTCACGGTGTTAAAGGGCGCAGTCGTCCGCGAAGAGCAAGTTATGGACTGTAGTCGTAGAAACGCGACTTGGAGCCTGCATACGCCGACTGTTGAAAAGGTGTCCGTCGGTTCTGTAGGCGATGCGGATCCCAGGCTGCTCATCACGATAGGCGTCCATCAGCATAGCCGAGAACATGAGACTGAAGAGGGTGGGGGCCAGTACGCAGCCCTGCTTTACTCCGTTGGTCACTGCGAATGCTTCGGATACCGTCCCCTTGTCAGTGACGCGCACCGTCATCCCGTCATGAAGCTGACGCACCATGTGCGTGAACCGCTCAGGACAACCAAATTTCTGCATGACTTTCCACAGTCCGTCACGATTCACCGTGTCAAAGGCTTTCGTCAGATCCACGAAGGTAGTGTATAGGTGAGTTCGCATCTCCTGACACTTCTCTTGTAGCTGGCGGGAGGCAAAGATCATATCGGTTGTTCCGCGGTGTCGGCGGAAGCCACATTGGCTTTCCGGGAGCAGGCCCTGCACTAGGTGACCGTTAAGACGATTGAGAAGGATACGGGCGAAGATCTTCCCGGCGATGTTGAGCAACGAGATGCCTCTGTGATTATCACAGAGTTGCCGGTTCCCCTTCCGTTTGTAGACATGGACGATGGTCGCGTCTTTGAAATCCTGAGGAACTTGTCCTTGGCACCACATCTCCTGGAAGAGTGTTGTGAGTTCTGCCATCAGCCGGGGCCCACCGTGCTTGTAGACTTCCGGTGGGATTGCATAGGATCCCGGTGCTTTACCGCTGGAAATCTGCTGAACGGCCCGGAGGGTTTCTGGTAGGGAAGGCGGCAGATCCAGGTCATTGTTCGTTTCCACTTGAGGGAGCCGGTCAATGGCAGCATCGGAGATGGCTGATGAGCAATAGAGGACATTTCTGAAGTGCTCGGCCCAGGGCTTCAGAATTTGCGATTTCTCTGTCAGCAGTGTTGTCCCATCAGAGCTGAGCAGTGGTGCGGTCCCCTTGATACACGGACCGTAGGTGGCCTTGATGGCTTTGAAGAAGTTTTTCATTTCATTGTGGTCTGCACACCCCTGGATTTCCTCAGTCTTTCGGATCATCCAGGCATCCTGCATCTCTCGCAGCCGTTGTTGTACAAGGCGCCGGTATCTGAAAAAGCCTGCTTTTGTGGCATCAGTCCGAAGGTCCATGTAGGCTTTGTGTAGTCTATTCTTCTCCGCGAGTAAGTTGCTGATGTCGGCATCATTGTCGTCAAACCAGTTCTCGTGTTGACGGCATGCGCGTCCGAGGACATCGAGGGTGGTGGACTGGATGACATTTCGCAGTTGACACCATCGTGTCTCCACGGTAGCGTTATCATCTGGAGCATGCAGGTCCTCCAGTTTCTCGCTTATTTGGTTGCTGAAATCAAAACAGTGAGAAGGCAAATTTAATAAAAGAGTATTAAACTTACATGGCGGCCTCTTACCTTGGGGACTTTGTCGGGGTTGCAGTCGGAGCCTCATCTGGGAGATGACGAGGCGGTGATCTGTCCAACCATCGGCATCGCGGATCGCCTTGGTTACCAGCACGTCCTGTCGATCTCGCCTCCGGACGAGAACATAGTCCAGCAGATGCCAGCGCCGCGACCGAGGGTGCATCCACGTGGCCTTCTCCCGCGTCGGAAGGCGGAAGAAGGTGTTGGTCAGCAGGAGACGGTGTTCCGCACACGTGCGCAGATGAAGGAGGCCGTTATCGTTACAGCTACCGAGACCGTGGGGACCCAGCACTCCCTGCCAGGCAGCGTGGTCCGTCCCGACGCGGGCACTGAAGCCACCAAGGACAATTAACGTGTCCTCTTTTGGCACAGTCGCCAGCAAGGCGTGCAGGTCCTCGTAGAATTTTGTCCTTCACCGCATCATACCTCGTCATTGGGGGAGCGTAGGCGCTGATGATGGTGGCGAACTGGTCTCCCCGAAGAGGCAGGCGGAGGCTCATCAGGCGATCATTGATACCCTGCGGCAGACAGGGCAGACGTCCAACAATGTCGTTCCTGATGGCAAAGGCAACACCAGCGTCGCGTCGCTCTGCCTTTGGCCGGACGCTCCAGAAGAAGGTGTAGCCAGCACCCACCTCCTCCAGCTGACCTTGCTCAGAGAATCGGGTCTCGCTGAGAGCAGCAACGTCCACCTTGTAGCGCGCCAGTTCCCGAGCGACTAGCGCAGTCCTTCATTCTTGCCGGTTGCTCCTAGGATTGTCTAAAAGGAACAAACATTCCAGGCAGCTAGTGTGAGTGGACGCAACCGAGCAGCCTGGAGGGTATGGCGAAGAGGATTGGAACGGGGGGTATTGTTGTTTGTTTGAGTTTTTACGACCGCGTATTTTGCGATCTGCGAGCCGCGGCCGGCTGCAGAAGACGTGATACCCAGCATTTGTTTAGGGCACCTTTTCTAGCCCTTCCTCCGTGAGGAGGCAAGCAGTGCTGTCCCTAAATAGGACTGCTCGGACATCCCATACGGCTGCCGAACTCCACTATGGGTTAAGGTTTTGTTTTAGTAGGAGAACGACCCGAGTTAGCCTGGGCCGCCTACGGGGTTGCTGTCGCCCCCACCATAGGACTTTTTGAGAGGGGGAGGTGGGAAGTTCGGGAGTCAGAAATAGCGGGTGTGGAGGCACACACAACACTGGAGACCCTCACCTGGTTTAGCCCGCCGGTCGTGACGGTTGCCCGGGGTGTGGCCGCTGGGAAGAACCCAACTTCGAGGAGCCACAGGTGAGAGTTGGGTACCAGTTAGAGGCGGCCACAGGAGCATTCACCACGTGTACGAGAAAAATGGAGCGACCAAATGCTATCTGTGTGGTGCTACCCCTAACTAGTACCCCTACACCCCACTATACCACCATACCACTTACTTTGCAAAGCACGACATGGATAGCTGGCGGCTTCTGAGTGGCAATCTACCTCTCCTTCGCTAGTCAATTCAATAAGGACCCCTCAGATTTTACTGGGCTTCTAAATGATTCATGCGGTGACGTGTCAGTTTGGCAGTTGCGGAGGGCGGCGTTCGCAGTGTTGACCACTTCATGGGGGCGCAGGGACGGTGACTAGCGTGTGAACGGGTTTACACGTGTTTACCCATGATGCTTCTACAGCGCTCTCTCCGCCCTCATCCACTTGGGCAATACAGTATCAGGACGACCGATGTTGGGCCCGGGCTCAGTGACTGACAAAGCTAAACAGTCCGTCTGCACGGACCACACACGACATGGTCCCCCTATGAAGCGCCAGGTTTTCACGAGGATGTACCATGCCCCACCGAAGTGGGATTGTCATTTAATGCCACACTCAGAAGGAGCCATTGAAACTGAATTTCAAGTTTTGGGGCAGTCACTGCACATACACACACGGTCCTGACTAAAATAACCACGCAATTCCCTCGATTTGTGACCTTTCAAACAAAGACTTTTAGTGTGTCGTGATATATTCATGCGGATCATATTTATCGACGTGTGGAGTATGCTGATGTGCAGTGATGCTGGATGCCCGGTGTCGACCTCACTCCCTTCTCCCTCTTGCATAGAACGATCGGCTGTCCGAACCTGTCAGCCGTGTGGTGATGTCATTGGACAGTGGCTTGCGCGGCCTGGAGTCCGCACCTGGGCGCGCCGCAAAACCCCTAAACGGGCCGCGTGGCAGATGCACTGGATCAACACGGGGCCAAATCAGGGTGCGGCAGGCGATATTGGGTTCAGCTCCAATAGCCAATGCCGAACATGGGGGGGGGGCGTGGTAGTACGCGTAGGTGCCGGCTCACGCCGCGCCACCACCTGTGCCCCACCCCGCCTCCGTTCTTCTTGACTATGACTTGACACCGAGCACAGGCGGGTAAGGGAAGAGTGAGGGCTGTAGATGCAGTGCAAGTCTAATATCACTTGAAAATAATTCACGCCCAAGTTACCGTCCCTGCACCGCCATTCTGGGGAGCCAACGGTGGACCTCATTGGACTACGACGGTCGTGCTTGCATAGTTCTGCGCCACGTTAGCCAAAAACGCCCGATCTCCCACCTACAGTAGATTGCCTATCTCATGAAATGTCAAACGAAATTCTGAAATGGGTTTGTGATTTGAATTTTTTTACTGAAGTATATTGTTAACGTTTATTATCGTGCAGCCTAATCTAAAGATAATTCATTCATTTCAAGATGCTAGTTTTCAAACGAGCCAAGGTTTACTTCTGATGGGAGATCCCAGTCCTTCATTAGAACGACGGTTAAACGTACTTCACCAAACTGGGGTACTCAGATCTTTGTTTAAGTCTGTCATGCACGAATTTATGGTCAAAGTCGTGTGTAGCACACGTGCTACTGGAAGCCTTGGGTTAAAGCCCCCATGCCCTAACCATAATCTTTAAACTAATCCTGCCTTTAACCAAGACCCTTGAAACTTGAAGCTTATTCACACCCAAGTTACCGTCCCTGCGCCGCCATGCTGTGGAGCAAACGGTGGACCTCATCGGACTACGACAGTCGAACTGCCATATGTTTGGTAATAGTTAGGTATTCGCGCGGATTTTGCCCAGCCTTATTAACGCCTGTTTTGATCAAATTCGCCCTCGTCGTGGACCAGTGCATCTCAGCATGGCCCGCCTTCGGGACATTTAAGGCGTTCTGAAAAAATGAACCATAATCTCCTGCAATATCTGTTTTCCGGTACTTTTTCAGCAGAGATGTTACGATGTTTGGGTGGAAAGCAACAATGTTTCAAAAGCAGGTAATTCCCTATGCTCATCAGTGCCCTAGACTATATCAGCGCTTTCACGCGTGTTTCTCTTGTTCTAAAACGATAAAGTTATTACCAAAAAAACTTTTCTCAACTCGAAAATTCTCTTGCAGACGGTGTAAATCAGGTGAGGTAAGGTGCAAATAGATAGTTCATTGGAAGAAAAACAATTTTTTATGCACCTGTGTCATTTCGTCTTCCAAAGGTGTTAACGATACCTGCACACAGTCTTTTATTTTTAACACAATCATAAAGCATTAGTAAATGCCTCATAATTAACCACCTAACGACCCACTATCAAGCAAAAATTTGGATTTTTCGCACAGAATGCGATGCTGTAAGTTCTGTTACTTTGTAATTTGAAATAGCACCCATCTTTTGAAGAATAGTATGGCCTTTATAGGGACCCGGACCAGAACCGGGTGGTAAAAAAGGATGTATAACGTGGTTTTACTAAAAGGAGCAAGGTACATTTGCCCTTCGCAGCAGGAAACTTGGCGAGAGCATAAAACGTGACCCAACTAAGGTAACAAAGGATACGTTCGCGAGTAATATGGGACCAGTGGTAATAGGATTTTTATGGAAGGGGCTAAATGAAGAAGTGGAGAGCGCCAACCTAATCCTAACCCATTCCATTGTTTTCGTTAGGTTTAGCATTCGCGGCCGGATTAGAAGGGTCGCACAATAGCTTGTTGCTCCGACCTGTGTGCGGCGCCCAAGAGGTGCCCAATCAATAAACCTATTTATTTATTGCGAGATCCGATGGCTTTGTCGAAGTTGTAAGGCCTAAAACACGAAGGTTTCCCAAATCAGATGTCAGGTAAGACGGATTGGATAGGACAAGCTTTTACTGAGGCAAACAGCTTCCAAGGGGCTCTGCAAGCTGTTGCTGCTAGCGGTCTCCCCAGTCCATGTTGGTGTTGGTGTCCGCTGACCCCCAGTGCGTCATTTGTCGCCTGTAGCCAATCAGCGAAATGGCGCACGTTGATTGGTTTCGAGCACTGGCGAGGCTGGTGCCAAAACTCGGGTAGTCCCAGTAGGAGCGTAATACGGACGTTGTGAGTCAGCGCCTTCGCCAACCATCACGCGAGTCGACTGCGTCGACCAAGAGCGGTGCGCGTAGGACCGGGCTCTCTCACACCGACCAACATGCGCGAGGTCATTCCTATCTGAAATTGCCAACTTTTATTCTGCCCCTTAACGAGAGTACGAATGAGGCCCGGTCTGTGTGATCTTTTATCGTTAAAGTAAAACGGATGCGTTTTGAAAAAACCGCGGTGTCCTCATACTCGCCGCTTGGGAAGGTACCATATCAGCCAATACTTCGTTCGTGCTACCGCCAGCGAAAAATTGTGTGACCCTACTAACCCTGTAGTAAGGTCACGTATTACGCGCTGACCTATCATTCGTTCACTGAGATAGGTCGCAGATTACGTTCTTGCCAGAAGATTTCAATATTCGTTAGGGAAGTGCAGGACCAGGTAAACTGTTCCACATTTTCCCGTCTTTAATATGGATAGAGGGACGTGAATGGCCTGCGAGCTCATCGGCGAAACAACACAGGAAAGTTACTGTTTCAAGAGAACTTGGCAAATAATGTGTTTTCGACTGATAAACAGCATATCCATCACCATTAGGGTTCCATGTTTACGTGAGCACAATTCTGACGCAAAATCTCATCTGCATATAAAGAATGGCCTCTAATTCGTCTTTCACGGGAATATGTTCGAAATACGTCTCTCTTTGAAGGTTTTGATAAACTCCAACTATAGAATCTATCATTTTTGGCACACGATTTAGCCCACTGAAGAGCGCAAATTATTCACTGCAACGTCACCGATGCCATCTTCGCCAGAAAAAGGCTGCTAATTATATTCTAATTTCTTCGTCCCTGACGTGTCTCTCGCCATGTGACCTCCTGAAATAAGCTGTTCCTGAGAACTCTCTATCCGTGAACTCGAGGTAAATCGCCTCCGCAGCAACCAACAGAACCCGGAAAATGCAAAAAAAACGAGCAAACAGTCAATTCTAGTGAAACCGTTTTCAAACGCAAAATCGAGCAGCTAGACAGGCAGACTTTATGTACTTTCACAACTTGCGTCTACTCCTCTTGACACGAAGAGTAGAGCCTTTGAAATGTCCGCCTTTTAATGGATCGTTAGTTCTACTCAGCGTAATATCGCGATAGTCGTTAACATAAAATTATTACGCGGAATGTTAAAAGAATCCGGAACATTTTCCCAGTCAAAACCTCTTTTTTCCTTCAGTGTAACATAATTTTCTATATTCCTTTTATGTTTCCAGCTTACTGGAGTTTGTTCGTTATGAATTAGGAATTTACATTGAGGCAAGGGGCAGGCTTCCGATTGGTTGAAAATTTTTAATTAATTTGTGCATTTTCAATTAGTTTCCTCCCCTGTTCTATGTATAGTCATAAATGTGACTTAAACTCCTGAAGCATATGTAAATTCACGCCCAAACGCTCCGACGAACACACACAAATCGCAAACAAAAACCACCTTCATTTAAATAAAAATGCAAAAGTTTTGGTTGAAGTAGTATCACACGTTGATCATATTCCTTGCCGAAGAGTGTAAGCAACCGCGTCTGATACAGTAAACTGGCTGTTCGGGCTGTTTGTGAAAAACCTGGTGACATCGGTGGAATTCGAACTCAGAACAGTAGTGGCCAGATTTGAGTACAACCGGTGCTCTATCCACTTTCGCTGGGATGTTTCCACGGAGAGCCAGGGGTTTAATCACACTTGGGTTAAATTACCCGCCCAGCCTACTGCAAAATATGGAATTTAGCAAATCTGAGTAAACGGACTGCACAAGTAGTATTTGACAAACCAGCAATCTAGACTCCATCAGAGCCTGAGCAAGGCTGGAGTAAATTCAGAGATAAGAGGCCTCCCGAGGCTGCCGAGATTTTCACAATTGGATTTAATGAATTTTAAAATCTGCTAAAAACATCTATTAAGTAAGTGAGCCTGGCAGTCATCTGGTGGATTCTAGATTGTGTGCTTGATAATCTTGCTTGGAAAATCACCTTCCTGTTTCAGAATTTATGCTACCCATACGCTGCAGTAGGCTTAACGCGTAGCTTGACCCGAATGTGATTAAACTCGCGGCCCCGGAAGGAGCATCATAACTCAGCTGGTTGGAGCGTTGGCTGTTTGTAAGTCCTGCACTTCTTGTCGTGGGGTTAAAACTTCACTGAGGCTAAAATTACCTATAAAAGTGATATCGTGATGTTCTGAACTTTCTATTTCTTTAAAAAGCGAAAAATTTTCTCACGTATACTCCATTTGTCCACGTATAAAAATGAGTGACTACAATGCCAAACAGTGCCTTGACATAAATGAAGGTAATAATCAGTGCTGCTAAAGGATGGTTCAGTGGTTCAGTGTACCATTCTCGCTCTTTAGCTGTTTGATTTGTGGTTTTGATTTCCTGAACAGGAACGTTACGGGATAAAATATTCCATGAGTTCAGACGTCGAGAGCCTACTCAGGGACTAAGAACTTGGAACCTCGTGCATCCACTGCCTCTTTAGGGGGCGAATTTATCTTCCATAAAGTTACTGTGTGTCTTCTGGTGACTGCGAGCTCCACTGATTCTTAGAATGTCCTTGTAATGTCAGTGTATGTTTTGTGATTATCAGTGGATATCTTCCGCGGTCTGTGATTAGCAGAACAGAAATCTTGACAGGTCTTGCTCTTGTAGTGAGTGCTTGTATGTTTATTTTTTTCCAGATGACAGTTGAGGCATAATTGTAGGCTCGTTCAAAAATGAACCTTAGTCCTCGAACATATCATTGCTAAAATGTAACCCCTGTGCCCTTAAAAAGTGTTTTAGTAGGCTACTGCGTAGGTAAATTATACGCTATTCTTATTTTCTAAAACTAGGGCAAGGAGAAACTTGAAATATTTGGTCAGTTCACGCACTTGGCGGCCGAGTACTGACGACATTTCCACTGCAAAAGAGAAAAGACCATTAACGCATTGTTTTGAAAATGTCTTAATTGTAGGTTCCGTGCTGGGCTTGTACGTATATTGCACTGTGACCACATAACGTTGCTAACTCGCTTCCTCTCTCGTTTGCACGTTAGCAGAATCTAGGCTTAACACATCTTACCTTGACTCAACACTTAAAAGGGTGAAGGAGCTTTTAGCAGTCAATTGGGAACTATTTTGATACTTCTGGAAATTACGAGTGTGGTAAAACGAAAAAGTGACGTTTGACCTTCCAATCGCTGTGAGGACCCATAATTATAGAGGAACGCAATGTCACAGTCATACCTAACCTCACCTGGTTAACGCGGCCCCAAAAATGATATTTCAGTTTTGCGAGCGTTTAAAAACATTCTGGTTTAAACAAACGGCCTTTACTAGCGAATTATGTATAACTGCACAGATGTGGTCCACGATATAGATAAACACATAATTGCGGCATGTTTTGGGACGGGGGAGGTGAGGAGAAAACCAGTACGTTTCCTTGATTTGGAGAGGAGGTGGACGGCAAGTAATTACGGCCGGCTGGATCATCGGTCATAGATCCGACTTGGAGGTAGGGGTCACTGCGGAGAGATTACAGAAACGCGGGTACATTGATACAGTTCGTTTTGGGCTTTTTCTGCCTTCGTTCAGCTACCCATAACCCCAACTACCAGATGTCTGAATAAATACACGATCTGCAGTGACAGAGTGTGACAGGTGGCGAGGCACTGATGAATTTCGGTTTGATGCAGTGCTTAGAACCTACATGCTAGACCCAGTGTGTGGACTGTCTGCACCGTACTCGAGCGCATGTTTGTGTTTCCAGTCCCAGCTGGTACTCAGGGTTATGACTGGCTGAATGAAGGCAGAATAAGCCCGAAGCAGGCTGTATCAATCTACCCATATTTTCTGTCATCTTTCCTCTCTGCATATATATATATAATGAAAAGAAAAATGCTCTTCGGGAAATGGAGTTTTACTCGTAAATTTTCAAGTTGGTGACACCGACCCGTCGTCAGACGAAATGAACAGAGGAGAAAGTGAAGTGGCGCGACAGGACAGATGGTGACAAACAAACAGCTGGTGTGAGTGGTTGGTGGGTGGACCAATAATCGGGGCATGTTTTTGGGACGGGGGTGAGGAGATAACAATTACATTGGCTTGTTTTGGAGGGGGAGGTGGGCGGCGAGTAACTACGGCCGGCTAGATTATCGATCATGGTTCCGGGTTGGATTTAGGGGTCACTGCGTCGGTTGGAGGTGTCGGAATGTTTAAGTGCGGTTCACCATGTGTGAGGTGGGGTTGACGAAAAGTGAGATTAAAAGCCGAAAGGATTAGCAGTCGTTGCTAGGTCGTGGGCGCTCGTTAGTAAATCGTGCACGTAATCCTTCGTAATGAGCATCTAGGTCAACGTGGCGGTTAATGCTAGTTGTGCTAGAGTGCCAAGCTTCGAGGAATTCTCGAGCTTGTTTGGTGTTGGCCATGGCGATCACGTCGGTACTGTCCCAATTGAAGCGATGGTCGCATTCAAGGGAGTGCGCAAACACGAGTGATAAGGGGTCACGTCGGCGAATGGCTAGCTTATGTTCGTTGATGCGAGTCCCAAGACGTCGGCCTGTATGGCCAATGTAAACAGAAGGGCAGTTGGCGCACGGTATGCGGTAACTGACATTGCTTAATTGTTCTTTTGGAAGGGGGTCATTTACTCTGCATAGGGTTGCGCGTATGGAGGACGCAGGCTTGTGGGCGACAGAGATGCCAAAGTGACTTAATTGTCGAGAGATTGTTTCGGAAACACCTTGCATGTAAGGTAAGGAATAAAATTTCCGTGGCACTATATCTCCATTAGAAACAAGGTTCTGCGTTTGTCTGTGGCGTCGGAGACAATTTTTCACGAAGCTCGTTGGGTATCCATTGGACCGGAAGAACCGATACAAATACGATAGTTCTTTCTTAAGAAGGTCATCGCTGCTGCAATAGCGGAAGGCCCGATGGAAAAGGGTTCGAACACAGCTTCTTTTGTGGGCCGCGGGGTGGTTACTTGCATAGTTAAGCACGATTTCTGCAGTAGAGTCCTTTCGGTGGACGCTTGTTGCGAGTCCACCATCACTGAGTCGTTGTATTTTCACGTCTAGGAATGGTAGTGTATCTCTTGTTGCAGCTTCGCGTGTAAATTGTATAGTCGGGAAGACCCCATTCAGACTCTGGTGCAATTGCTCAACGTCACAAGCCTTTCTGATAACGAATGTGTCATCTACGTAGCGGAGCCACATCTTTGGTTTGAAACGTTGTAAGACGCCTTCTTCTAGTCGCTGTAAGACTAATTCGGCAAGAAGCCCCGATATTGGAGAGCCCATTGGTGTGCCCTTAACTTGTTGATAGTATTTGCCATCGAATTGACAATAGTTCTTAAGGCAGAGCTTAAGCATTTCTGTAACTTGCTGCTTTGGAATGCCGATAGGATTTTGATCTAGACATCGCTCTATGCTGTCAATGGTCAAGTCATGCGGTATAGAGGAAAACAGAGAAACAACGTCGAACGATACAATACATTCGTCAGGACTTACTTGAACTCCTTGAATTTTCTGTAGGAATGGCTGCGAGTTTCTTACGTTGTATTGTGATCCATCACTGACGTGCTTTAGTTTCCTGTATAGCCATTTGGCAAGATTGTAAGTCGGGGATCCAATAAGCGGTACTATGATCCTCAATGGTGCATTTGGTTTGTGCACCTTTGGAAGGCCATATGCAAGTGCGATACGGGGGTCACTGAGGGTCATAAATCTGGAGTCCTCGGGACTAATGAGTTTCAATCGAGAAAGTGCGTTCACTTTCTTCTTTACAGCAGCTGCCTGTTTTTTCGTTGGGTCCGCATCAAGTGGGGTGTACGCTTCCCTGTCATTGAAGATCTGGTTTGCCTTGTTGACGTAGTCGGTCTTGTCCATGATAACAGTTGCGCCACCTTTGTCAGCAGGCATAATGACTATACTTTCATCTCTTTTCAGTGATTTAAATCCCTTCGCTTCTTCGATTGCTAAGGTTTGATGATGTTTCCTTTTCCGAAGGAGACCAGTGGCGCAGCTACGTTTGTCCGCACGTATGTCCTCGGGGACGGTGGAGGTCAGCAGAAGGGATTCAAGATTGGCTAGGAAGTTTGTCGGTGTAGCATCGGCATGGCTGAATTTTTATTCCTTTAGATAGGAGGTTTATTTCAGCGGATGTTAGAATCCTTTTGGAAAGGTTAACAACCCTCGTCGGCATGCTGTTTTCATTTGTAGAACGGAGAAGAGATTTGAGTTTCTCTTGTAGGTTTGCTCGTTTCTTCATTCTGGCGTCCTTGGTGGTGGCAATTATCCTTTGTAGTACT
Organism: Schistocephalus solidus; assembly: GCA_017591395.1. NCBI lineage: Eukaryota > Metazoa > Platyhelminthes > Cestoda > Diphyllobothriidea > Diphyllobothriidae > Schistocephalus > Schistocephalus solidus. The sequence continues at coordinate 26,531 of WEDG01007182.1, forward strand.
TCGTCGAATAGGTTCCCGGGTAGACATGAGACGCACCGGTTTTTAAGGTCGGCAATTGTGGCTTCGAAGCGGCAAATACGATGGTGGACGTCGGATATAACAGCACTCAAAACGCGGAATCCATATTTGCGTGCGAGTTGTCTTCCAGTCTCATTGGGTAGAGTGGGCTTGAATCGAAGTGACTTCGGAAGGATACCGTGCGGGTTCGAATCCCAGGTGTTCCACACTTGGGATTGGGTATGACTGGCTGATGACGGCTAATAAGCCAGAAATGGCCATTCCGGTCTGCCTTGTTTTGTCGGTTCCACATTATTAACATATGCTACACGTCGCTATGCGACTGCCTGTGAGTACTCTAGTCTGAGTTCCAGGGCACAACGGAACATAAATGTTCCTTTAGCAGATCGGTGAGCCACACACTATCATCATATTCCCGATCGCAACCGACAAAGCAACGAGCCCGTGGCTCAATGGTAGAGCGTTCGACTCAAATACCAAAGGTCGCGGGTTCGAATCCCAGGTGTTCCACACTTGGGATTGGGTATGACTGGCTGATGACGGCTAATAAGCCAGAAATGGCCATTCCGGTCTCCCTTGTCTTTGTCGGTTCCACATTATTAACATATGCTACACGTCGCTATGCGACTGCCTGTGAGTACTCTAGTCTGAGTTCCAGGGCACAACGGAACATAAATGTTCCTTTAGCAGATCGGTGAGCCACACACTATCATCATATTCCCGATCGCAACCGACAAAAGCAACGAGCCCGTGGCTCAATGGTAGAGCGTTCGACTCAAATACCAAAGGTCGCGGGTTCGAATCCCAGGTGTTCCACACTTGGGATTGGGTATGACTGGCTGATGACGGCTAATAAGCCAGAAATGGCCATTCCGGTCTCCCTTGTCTTTGTCGGTTCCACATTATTAACATATGCTACACGTCGCTATGCGACTGCCTGTGAGTTCTCTAGTCTGAGTTCCAGGGCACAACGGAACATAAATGTTCCTTAAGCAGATCGTTGAGCCACACACTATCATATATATATATATATCTGCATTTTATCCTATGTTTTCTGTCCCCTTTCATTTCTTCTAACGCGAACCCATTCGTTCACCCCTTCCGCATGCCACCCCTCCAATTCCCCACTTCCTTTTATCTTTTTTAAAATGTTGGTTTGCTTTTCTTATTTTACATATGTCTACCCACGCTGTATTCCCCATTATCGCCATTTTCTTTACAATATTTCGTTATAATTATCCGCCCGTCGATTCTACTTACTCCGCACCCGCCCTACACCTGCCTCTCTTTCGCCTTAAAGACTTTTCTTCCTGCAGTCCGACAAAGGCTGAGATTTGGCTGGAATTATGGTCAGGCCCATAAATCATTCCAAAGCTTTTAAACTTGGTCTCACGCCTGCAGATCTACACTCATTAATTATGCAATCACGCCAATCCACCCTGCCCCATGCGCGCATTTATGCGATTACCGGCTGAACAAAGTGGTGACGTGGAGCTCTCCTAGACACGCACCTGGCGTGTTACTAAGGTTGACACCGAACTAGGCGTCTTGTAGACATGCTAAAAATCGAACGAACCATCGATTATGTCTACGCGTAAACTCTCGACACGCCGTCTCGTAGAGTTCACCGACTAACACTGAACCATCCAAGCACCACTTATTTGCACGGTCACACAGAATTGCATACTGGTGTCGAGTTTTTCTCCTCTGTCATGGGAATCCAGTCGTCTGCCATGGAATTTTTTTAGCCAACGCGCATATCTGTTCCTTAGGCTAAATTTGGCTAAATTTGTAAAACCAACGTGTTCGTCGCAACAGGGCCATCTATGAGAAACTCATTTTCTCAGGATTTTGTGGGAATTTTTAAGCTTGTTTTCTGCATTTTTGAAGTTCCCTCAGTTAATCAAATTTAACAGAGCGGTGCCTAAGACTCTTCTCGAAAAACGGATCGTGTGAAGGACCTGGGACAGTTCTAATACAGTTTTTGGAATTGTAGGGTTTATCTACTGTAGCGGCAGAGAGGAAAAGCTGAATGTGCAAAATGGGTGTAATTTTCTATCAAATATATATATATATATATATATATATATATAAGCTAAGAAGTTCTTTGGGAAACAATAAGTAACTTTATTATGTAAATTTTCGACGCTAGTATCCCAGGTTTTGGACAAGAAATGGATGGCTATTTCCCAACGATTTTGCACGAACCAAAATCAGTCAACAAATATTGTAAACTTGTCATCCAGAAGCCTCACAATAACCGAAGGACGAATACTTTCTAAAGTAATTAAATACAATTTTTCCGATTCACAAATACCTAGATTTCCCTGCGAATTTGGAGTCCATCATTTCAGCAGAAACTTTTACAGACGAGGAACGTTTCACAATACGGAATAGCCCTCTACCTTTCTTCAGGAACCGAAATCATTTTTCAACCCTATCACAGGAAGAGAAGAAGGCATTAAAAACTTTAAAAACCGATAAAAACATCGTCATACTACCTGCAGACAAAGTAGGTTCAACAACCATTTGAACAAGGTGGACTACGATGAGAAGATGCTGTCGTTGTTACAAGATAGTTCAACCTACAAACATCTTAACGCGGATCCTACAAGAATGCAGAATTCAACTACTGAAAGGGTTTTAAAGCGTCTTACAGGGAAGAAGCAAATATCAAGAGATATTGCCAAGTCCCTAAGACAAACCGAACCGACCATAGCTAAAATATACGGATTACCTAAGGTTCACAAAGCTGAAGTACCATTACGACCGATAGTATCATTGATTGGTGCACCCAATTATAAAATTTCTAAGTGGCTATTCCACAAGTTACATACACTGACAACTAAGCTTCGTTTTCTTTGAATTGGGAAGAAACTGAGGAAGTGTATGTACTGTGCTTTCCAGGTGGTTTTTCGATATATGGACCTCTGAATGGAACCATCTGCCCTCCTACGTATAAGAACGCCTAAGAAAGCCAATGTGTGATTCTTCTCATGCTCAATCGTAAATTTGATTTTCCCGTGTGCCTCGTTCATTGTCTTAAGTAGTGATTCACCGTCTGTTGGTTTTGTTGACTGTGGTAAAAAGGTCATCCACATCTCGTCGATAGAATGCGGTTTTGTGTAAGTTTTGGCTAGTTTTCTTTTGAGGTTTGCCAGGACTGGACCTAATTGACTGTCTATAGCTACGCCATCGATCTGCCGATAAAGTTCTCCGTTGAACCGCAACTGCACATTTTCCGTGCATATTTCCAGTAGTTCCCTGAAGTTGAGCTGGTTCGAGGCATGTGTCAGTCGTATGCTCAAAAATTATGCCAACGGTTTCATCCAGTAGCACGTTTGGGAAGTGAAGTCAAGTGAGATCATGTGCTTATTCAGTATATTTCCATTGTTTAGCTCATCTAGAATGAGGTGCCTTTTTAGTGTAAGTAGCATGTTTACGTCAGGTTAGTTCGATTTGTTGGACTAACCACTGGACGAGTTTATGCTGTGGTGAATTCCTCGTTGATAAAATTGGCCTTCATGGTATGCCTGGCTTGTGCAATTTCGGTATCCCGTATAGCCTGGGAACATATGTACCTACCATGTTCTCGTCTAGTATGCGCTTTTAAAGTAGCAATTTCACCTTTTTCCAATGCAGTTTTTTAGTGCTTTTTTTGTCTTTCCCATGGGTTTCAGAAGAAAATATATTGAGGTCACTCAAGACAGCTTCAATTTTACTTAAATAATCGGTCTTTTTTACAATCACATCACCACTTCCTTTTTCAGGTTGCCTTTGCCTTATTCAAATCTACTCCGGGAAAAAAAGTGTTTCACTTTCCTTTTATTATTTTACAGGCATGATGATCAGTAATTGAGAGCGTATTTTTGCCGATCCTAACTTCTTGACTGTTCGCATTTATATGATCACTGAATTGAAATAATCCAAGCATCCCTCGATGTTTGAAGTACTCATTTAGTATCTGCGTTACAACACTCGCCTTTTCAAGGCGAACGTGTTTTCCGCTTTTATCAAAAACTGTATTGTAAAAATTAAATATCCGCATGAATACTGGAGATCGCTTCGTGAGAATCGGACGAAAATCTCAAAAAAGGTTAAAGAACTATGATCGATTCACCCTATTACACAATTGCAAAGTGGCTGGCTGAAAGTTTCAATCCGACCCAACACAAAATAGCAACTCAGAGCCTACGCAACACCTTCGGAACTCAGAAATTCCATAAAAAAATGCAAATTTAAATGGGAAAGCGATGTTAGCCTTAGATGTTGCGCCTTCGTTAACGACTATTTAGGTGACGAGATTGTAAGGCAGGATTTCCCAATCGGCATATCGGTTGGAGACCGGTTAACTGTTATTTGTTCAACTCATATCTGATGGCCAATTTTACCGCTAGATCGATGGTGTAGTGATGGGATTATCCCTTGGACTTCTACTGCCTGGCGTCTTCATGGGGATAAACGCGAGAAAAACCAGTTCTGTCCAGTTCTAAAGAACCTGTATTCCTATGTTCGATATGTCAATGACATTTTTTGCAATAGCAGATGCAAGGCTCGATTTTGTCACCCTCCTGAATAAAGTGAATCAGGCTCAACCAGCGTTAACCTTCACCTTAAAAAAACTTGAATTTACTGATTCCATCGCCGTGATCGCTGTGTAAAGCATATGGCCTTCTTCATGCCGATGTATAGGAGAGTGTAGTTACAAGAATCCAAAGTTAGATAAGGAGTAATTTGCACCTTTTATTTTATAAACTGTCATTGTACGAAGCCTATGCTACGTGATATAAAAAATGTGCGATTTATCCCCCGAAGTCGAACGAACACTGCGAATAGCGGATGTTGGGAAAGACAACATATGGCAAACCAGTAAAACAACTAACATAACCAAGCAGACTCACATTGCGTTCATGCTACAAGAAGGTCAACCATGCAGCTGAAACCGTACATCCACCTGTTGGTTCGGGTTAAAATACTGTCTTTGATAGGCATGTTTTTCTCTGCTCAACGACCTGCGTGGCTTGTCGTGCGCAGGTGACTACCGGCAGTCTTACATGAATCCAGGTAGGTTGTCCAAGTGACCTGGCAAAATTGGGTCACGCTCTCAGCCAGACTGCTGGTTCACAGGAGAATTTGTTGAACTGGTAGGCAGGATCTGCAACGGATCAGGAATAAGTATGGGGAAAACTGTAGATAGAAGCGAAACTGCGAGCCCCAGGAAGTAGCTAGAGAGAGAGAGAGAGAGAGAGAGAGAGAGAGAGAGAGAGAGAGAGAGAGAGAGAGAGAGAGAGAGAGAGAGAGAGAGAGAGAGAGAGAGAGAGAGAGGAGAGAGAGAGAGAGAGAGAGAGAGAGAGAGAGAGAGAGAGAGAGAGAGAGAGAGAGAGAGAGAGAGAGAGAGAGAGAGAGAGAGAGAGAGAGAGAGAGAGAGAGAGAGAGAGAGAGAGAGAGAGAGAGAGAGAGAGAGAGAGAGAGAGAGAGAGAGAGAGAGAGAGAGAGAGAGAGAGAGAGAATTTATTTCAAAATTTTCAGCAAAAAGGCCTCCATTCACTGTGGATAAAAATTTGTACGCAAAAGACATAGCACCGGAAGAAAACAGAATAACCATAGTAACCAAAAGCTGTAAATGGCGGCAGCATGAACGATCGTCCATGGATGCGTCGCAAAATTGCACCAGCTTTTCTCCAAAACGATGCAGGCGTCATTTGTAAATGACCCTCTTATTGCATTTAAAACAAACAAAGAGCGGTAAAAGCAGTATCTGCTGTGAAAAATGGGCCAAACCATGTACACATTAAAAAATTCGCAGGGGAATGGAAGAGCAGAAGGAAATGGCTGCTGAAGTACAACAGCCGGCTGAATAGTATGAGAGGAAGTAGATGCGATCGCTGGAACAAGAAGTTTGTTCACCTGACGTTTCGCATTCATGCTTGAAACCATCATCAGAGACAGCATAAGATACCGAGTTGCAGTTTTCGTAGGATGTACTCGCTGTGCTACCGAATATGTATGACAGTTAGCGGCTCCCCCTCATCGATAATGTTTGCCCTTCGGTGCGATAATGGCGTCATGGTGTCATTCGAGTCGCTACTGACCAGTGCCGGTGAGCCAGATGACCGAGTGATCTTTACACCAACATGCAACACGCGTGATGAAATTTCGGCAAATAACAACTCGAAGGTCGGCTATCAAGTCAGTATCATACCAAAGGACAACCATCCGCGACGTAAGGGTGGCTGTTAATCGTCTTACGTATGCGGTAGCATAGTGACTGCAACTCTCTCTGTGTGTGTGTGTGTGAAGTAACCCTCTCTGACGCGGGGGAATAAAGTCCTCAATCCGGCGATCGCGTCTAAGCCTTCTCATGGGGAAAGCTGTGAAAGCACCCTTGACTTAGTCCCTATGGTATTCGGTTAATTCGGTTTGTTATTGGGTTAACCTCAGAGACTCTGCTGAAGACGAAAGGCTACACTCAGGTCACCTAAGTAGAAACCGTATATGCGCCTTGAACAGAATTGATTTAAATTTTTGAGTCGTGACAGGCCCGGCAAATTAGCAATGGCGCTAGGGCCGATTTACCTCATTTGCTCCTCGTGTATATATGCAAAGAACCGAATAGCCTTTATGTGACAAAGTGATGGAAAAACTAACTGTCTTTATATCCGACGGAAAAGTCCGGTTAGCGGTAACACGCGGCCGGTCTTAAAAGGTCTTCACTGCTAATTTGTCTGCCTGGGAATACCTCCACGGAGACTTGCTTGAATTCAGTTCCCACATATTCTGTGGCCAGTACCGACTATGGATCAGCTTACTCACATAGTTACTTCTCGCGAAGAAAGACACGTGACCACTGGAACAAGAGCATTATTAGTCTGGCATTTCGGATTCGCTCTCGAAGCCATCTTCAGTGAAAGTCGCACAAAGGGTGACCTCAGGACCCAGTGGGAATGGTAACCTGTGGGTATTGTTGACCTCCCTCCTCCACACCTCCCTCCTCCACACCTCCCTCCTCCACACCTCCCCCCTCCACACCTCCCTCCACACCTTTCAATTCGTGGTAGGGTGGATTGACGCACATCGGTCGTCCCAGTCTATAGCAGAGCAGACAGGGTGCAGAGTCCGTGTTTATAAGACCCTTTGATCACCGGAAGGTCACTTCACAAAGGATGCAAGACAAAATAAGTTTTACCGTAGAACAAACATCTATTACGGGCCAGTTTAAGGCTAATTGTGTATGCTTCTGTCTCTTTACAAGTTCGTCTCAGAAATGGCAATTAGGAAGCCTCGGCGAAGGGGAACGGAAAAACTCCTCAGCAAGAAGACAACATTAAGAGGGCACGTTTCACAATTGGCGTGGTTTTGTTTAAGCAAAGCAGGAAAAATAACCGGCAGACAATAAGGTATAAATGGAGCGTACAAGTGCCTACAAAGCGTTAGATACGGGGTTGAGATGTATGATAGGAACGTAAACGGCGAATGAAATAAGTAGGTTTGCGAATTTTAGTGGGAATGGTTTCAGTATTAAGACAAAATGGGAGATTTAACGTCAGAGTAAAACCAAGGTACCGGCTAAAGGATATCTCATTCGACGTGTCTTATACTCTCCCCGAGAACCCACACACTTTACGGAAGAGAGCCTGTCGTCGTCTAGGGACTTTCTACAACTGCCGAGGGTATGGTAGTCAGTAAAACCGGTCGGTTACTGCAGACGAGGGCTCAAGAGCACGAGGACTAGAAGTCAGACGTTGAGATGCGCACGGCGTTGTCAGGGCAGGAGTGGTGAGGACACCCTGAGGGGCACACACGAGGCAGCTCTAACAACTGTGCTTCCCACAAACTTTGACATGAAACGATACCAACCACCAGCCCACATGCATTTGCATCCCTACCTATCTAAACCACAAATAGGCTAGACAGAGCGTGGATGGTGCTGACCCACATCTTCCCGCCATGCGGGTTTTACGCAGAATACGGCGGGACACCAACGGCCTGCGCGAGGCGGACACAGGACACTGTCTTCAGCCTAATGCGAGGCTTGGAGACGTTAGATCCCAAACACGCCTCCTCCTCCTCCTCCTGTTCTGACGCCTGGAGTCACTCGAACGCCATCACTACCGCCACCGCCGCCGCTAGAACGAACCGACAAAAGCGGAAGCATCCCACCCTTCTAGCATAGGATTAAGCCAGCCCAGGGGATTGTTTTCGTCCTCACTATGTAAATGAAGACGTTTGCACCAGTAGGGGGCGGGGCGGGGCGACCAACCCGGCCGACTGGGAACGGTGCCCGCAGCAGGGTCTCTTGGGCTTACTCATCGGCCGCCGGGGCGGTGTCAACAGCAGAGTTGAATGACATTGTCCCACCTCTACTTAACTGAAGAGGCATGCGCCTGCCTCAAGCTGCCGCTCTCGACGCCGGTGACTGCCCACAATCTCTCCATCTACTCCAGCTTAAGGGTGAACGAACTCCCATGATGCGAGGTTACAAACCTCCCTCCCCCACACTTCCGATCTCAGAAACCAGCGTCATATTAATACGACTCCTTGTGAGATGGCGTTTGTACACTTCGTTCGCAATCTCCGAGACTATGTAATTGTCAGTCCTAGCCCAGCGCCTCACTATCACCCGAGTTTCTCTCCTCGTATATCATCCAACTGTTTTTAACATCTATTTATGGCTAATTTGGTGGGCACACCCCTGTAATTCAAACCAAAATCTTATGTGTCTACATGCACGATAGTTCGACCGTCGAATTCGACGAGGTCCGCCGTACGCTCCACAGCAGGTGGTGCAGGTACGATGACTTGCGCGTGAATTTTGGTTTTAAGTGATAGTAGCCTTGCGCTGCAGCTACCGCACTCTCTCCTCCTCCCGCACCTATGCCCGGTGTCAAGACAGAGTCAAGAAGACCAGGAGATGGGAGAGGGCGCAGGTGACCTAACTCATGCAGCATGTGATCAACATTTTAATTAGTAGTTTAGCGCATATTTGGACGTGCTATGTTGGTTTGTAGAGTGGATTTGAAAGCTCAGAAAGTCTTTTACTAAATAACACTACGTGTCAATCTTATATATTGTGGGAAAAACAGGCTAGATTTAGGGTGAAATCGGAGATTACCGGACATCCATGCTGAAGTTATTGTCACAAAACGCAGGAATAAACTTGCTAACCAGTATTCTTGTTTTACTACGGCAAAAATGAGGGCCGTTACCAAAATACGTACAAAATACTGTGCAGATGGATTACAGAAAAACCCGTGTAAATTTGGAAGTTTTCGATAGGATGCTTCTTTGTATAAAATATTTTGGAAAATTCAGAACTTAGAAACGCAATGGACAGAAGATTAGTGGTTTTCGCAAAATATCAGTATATATTCGGATATTCTGTTGTGCATTGTTAGTCTTAGCAAGGGCACTAAAATAAACAAACGTGTCAAAAAACGCTCCAATATAGAGCGAAACGAGAGTTCTTTCCTTTTCAACTGAAAATATATCACTTATTTTTAGGGAACTCACGAAACCGATCTAAACTTCCACATTTTCACCTTGAATTAACATTGGAAAAAGATAAAATTGGCATATATTCATCAGCGAAGTAGCTAATTAACACACTTTTATCGGGTAAATTATTATAAAACTTTTTTTAAATTGATCTCAGGCCTATCAATTGTCGAATTTTGTTGGGGACGTTCGTTTTTCTCGGTAATGAGGTTTCCTGCTTGGGTGAATCTACAAATATGACTCAAACGACCATCTCCGTTAGAAGGAATACCCGAAGGCTCACTACTTCGGTAAATGCTTTTTTTAAAAATACGTTATTTTCGAGGTTTTGATAAACACATAGAACAGGATCCAATCGATTGAAAACCGTGAAATATTCACTGGCATTTCAAGGACGATCTGGAACTTATTGTAATACCTATAATGAAATTTCACGAAAGTATATGATTACGATATCACCTGAAAATTCTTTTTAAATCTCCTGGTCGCATTTACAGCGATTTTTCGCGTTTTCAGAATTTGCCGATTTTTCCCAAAAGTTAGTATTTATCAACAAAATACTATTACTTTTGAGATTAACTTTAAGTTTTAAATTAGCTCAGGGTTGCTTATTATTATTTCAAAGCTGTGGTACATGTGTTGATGCTGGTTTGTGAGTGATTATCAAGCATTCGTGAATTTCGGCATTCTGCATGTATTAGTATCTCCACTGTGTGCCTTACTTCAAGCGCGTATCGCGAGTACTTGTACGTGCGTATCAGTGACAGTTTGGTTCTCGAACCATCAAGTCGACCAGTCATCTCCAAGACCGAGCCAGATGTGCTCATGTACGAGGCGCTGGGGCACGAAGGGTCGACATGATACTTATATATGCGTAGGCTTTCGAAATTGAGCCACCATTTTTTCCTGCTCTCCATTCGCATGTAAATTTTCCTATAAGTACATCGCCCTACTTGTTTATTCGAACTACAATAATGAGGTCATCAGCACAGGACGCTGACACCCTTTTGAAGGAAGTTCAAGATTTTCATACGTTTCGAATCGCTCAAGGACGATTCTTCGTGATGTCGATAGTTGCAGTCTTCGGCTATTCGTTTGTGATCTTCCGGTGTTATGTTATTTGTGTGCTCAATCTTATGCACGGTGAATGGAGGATTTTTGCTGAAAATTTTTGAAATATACTTTCAAAATAAAGCATATATATCTCTCTCTCAAAGGCTTGTTTAGCTAGGTTTGCCGATCTCAGCACCTATTAGGAAGTTGGTCGCTGCTTAGGGCCCTTGTGAGCTTGTATGGTTAAATGTCTGCGCCTAGGGATTTCAATGGAGCTCGCTTAATTTTCTCTTAATAAAACTGAACTGAACTACCCAAAAAACCCGTAGTGAAAGGGCCCACCTGATAACATAACTAGGCTGTAGCTACCGATCGAAGTGGATCTTTCGCGGCAGCTTAAGTTCTTAAGGGAAGACCCTAGCAGCTACAACCTTCTGGCCCGGTTCCGTAGGAGATAAGTAGTGAGACACCCGTTTGAAGGATAGTTTATTCGGCACAGAACTACCGCAAAAGGGGTTGGAGGAAGTTAGCTGCCCGACGAGGGCACGTCCAGCCGCCGCGGCTGCGATATCCCAAGTGTGTGAGACCGTGCGGATGCGTCACAGGGCATCCAGCGAGGTCGCGTGTGAGTCAGCCTTGGAGATGATTTGCCGGTGTGGACAGCCCGGATTGTCGAGGCCCGGACGACCACTGGTGCGCACGTGCATGTAGACGCGGGAGGTTCAGCGTTGGGTCACTACAAGTGCTCACTTCCCAAACCGGGGTTCAGGGGAAAAATCCGCACAGATGAAGAATAGCTGAATTGAATGAATGACGTAGATACCAACGGTAAGGTTATGGGCAGCGTGGGCGGCTGCAGCTGGTAGGCGGAAGCCAGGCTGAGAGGGTGCCTGGAGAAATTGGCGTGCTTTTGAAATTGAGCCACCATCTTTTCTGCTCTCCATTCGCATGTGAATCCTCTTATATGTACGTCGATTGGCCTAGTTCACCCATTCTATACCGCATTTTAATCCTATGCTTTTATTCGAACAAAAAAATGAGGTCATCAGCGCACGACGCTGGCACCATTTTGAAGGAAGTCCAAATTGAGCGATATTTTGAGGCGCATTCAAGGACGATTCTTCACGGTGAATGGAGGACCTTTTTTGCTGAAATTTTGGAGTTTTACTTTCAAAATAAAGTGTAACTCTCTCTCCTCCTCCTCTCTCTCTCTCTCTCTCTCTCTCTCTCTCTCTCTCTCTCTCTCTCTCTCTCTCTCTCAAAACTAGTTCAAACGCATATGTTTCAGAATTTTGTTTGGCAAACCCTACTACTACTACTACTACTACTACTACTACTACTACTACTACTACTACTACTACTACTACTACTACTACTACTACTACTACTACTACTACTACTACTACTACTACTACTACTACTACTACTACTGCTACTACTACTACTACTACTACTAATACTAATACTACTACTACTACTACTACTACTACTACTACTACTACTACTACTACAACTACTTCTACTGCAACTAAGACTACTACTACGACTGCCACTACTAATAATATTATTACTGCTCTTGTTACCACTTTTCCTAACAAGCCTACTGTATTACGCGGAATACTGTCCATCTCAGCCAGCGTGTACAACTACACCACGAGGTGAGCACAGTCTTTGATTGGGTGTGCATTTATCCGCAGTGAATCAGACTTGCTGTGCATCTACCTCACTTGCATAAACCCACACCCACTACGTTCCGACAGCAACAGAGGTTTAAGACGACCACAAGTGGACGTGAACTTAGTGTCTAGCACGTCCCTTACACAAAACGTACCAGGCCTCAGCGTGAAGGGCCCCGGGATCGGACATGAAGGCCACCTTAAGGGAGAATCACTGCAGTAGGAAGATCCTTCCAGAGGGGGAAAGGATGGGTGATGTGTCCTATTAGCTGGCAGCCACGGATTTTAGCACACCATGGTAGTTTCAAACACACCAAGTTTCTCAGACTAGAAATTGCGCTGAGTTGCCGTGAGAAGGCATACCTCAGTGGTGGCATGCCTAAAGACATCAGCAGCAGACGATGACGAAGGGATCGAAAGAAGTGACTGGCGTGTTATGAGCTCACGTCCAAAGCATGCCACGCGCAACCCACCCAGAGCCTGACTAAGGCATGCCATGAACCACTGCAGCCTCCATTTCGGTTCAGCAGAACCTCAGCGCAGCCCTTGGAATTTTTAACATAAAAACTAGAATACTACAAGGTTCCCTACAAATAAAGGCTGCATGACCACGCAGCATTCGAGGCCAATTAACTCTTTTGACTGCACCGATGGATTTGAGGATCGCAATCTTGCGGATTTTAAGAAGTTAATTAACAGACTGGCAGAGTTTATAATCCTGTATTTACCTCAAAGCTGCATAATAGGTAAATTGTGGGGGGAGAGTGGTGGAAAGCAGGTTTTATGCGGACCTGTACAGAAGGATTTCCTTGCGTCCCGAACGGACGTGCAGGTATTCATGCTCCACATGGCTCACGAAGCTGAAAGAGAAGATAAAGATTAAGCTGACTGTCAGGAAAACTTGGCAGCTGCGGCTTTGCAGAGGCACTAGTAAGCAAAGTACTAACTGAGCACGACGGGGATGTAATGTAGATGTGCCATCTCATTAAATGTTAATCGAAATTATGAAATGTGTTTTCGTTTCGAGCTAGTTCAGTCACGTCAGTATGCTGGTCTTTGAACAAACTTCTTTTCGACCGCCCGCAAAAAGTACATTCATTGAAAAATAACTACTTAGGCAATATGATTTTTATCATTGATTTTCGAGGACCTTATAAATTCAAATATATTTTATAGTAAAAACGTGCGCTGAAATATTCGTTCCTGTAACTATTAGTTAGCAATTTAGGTGTTCTTCAGAATTTATACTTAAAGAAAGGGTATATTTCTCTTAAAAAAACTTTTTCGATCTCAAATAAGTTTGAACCATACATGCCGTTACACTTGCATTCAATGTTTCCAAACTAAATGCTACATGCATTCCCTGTAAGAAAAATAACGCAGCTATCTACGCTAAAAAGAACATGTCACACAGTGTTAACAAATTTTGTAATGGATGCGGACTATTCTATGTACCTTATAAGCAGCAGTTATAAATGCACAGATACGATGCGTTATGCTTGAAAATTTTACGGTTTAAAAAATGTCATAGCTAGAAACTTTATAAAACCGCACGATACCTTTAGTTTAAGTAAACAATTTGAAGAAGGTGTAACTTGCTAATAAATGCACACAACAATATTTTCATGCGTGTTTTCCGTACACTATATTTCAACTTACAAGGGCACCGACATTCAATGATAAAAATTCATACTATATAAGCATTATTTTTTACAGTGTTTAGTCTTTGCCTGGGACGGGAAACAAGCTGGTTCCAAAGCCATTATATACTTGCACAAGTATTTTTTTCGAATCTAAAACAAATTTCAGAACCTTGGTTAACATTTCAGGCGATAGCAAATGACAGAAGTTAGTTCTGTTCTCTATCATCCAATCAGGCTCTCAACCAGTATCATTAAACCTTGCTTCAACGAGTGAATGAAAGTCGAATATGAATTTTGATAACCGAGTGTCAGGGTTAATGATCAAGTGGTCCCTAGGATAAAGAGATTATAGCGTCTAAAACACCTTCCTCAGAGGGCATTCAGCAATCAGAAGATGAGAAGACTAAAATGCAGAATATCTTTCTACACCAGACTAAGTGATCCCCAACAGGAGAACTTACCAACCGAAGGATGAGCCGACAATGCAACTCCAGTGTCCCTCAAATACCTTTTCCATGCGTTTCTTCAGCTTCTGCGCGATCTCCTTCTCCAGGGTGTACTTGTTCAGGAGACGACGCAGTTTCTCCAGAGCACAGTGTTCTTCCTTCTCCGGCAGGTCGTCCTTTAAGACCTGCAGGCCATCCCAACAGCAGTTAGCTGGTAGTTTCTTGCCTTCGGCTAACAATACCTCGGGTAGGGGACGAACTTCACTGCCTTCTCGTCGAGAGTCATGAGAGATGCGGAAGACCATGGCGTCAGATGTGTCCAGTTATGACTATTCTTCCTTCACCAACTGACAGGTCTCCTTTTATAGGCACCCGGTTATCGTTATTCTCAAGCTCCACACTTGACCATGATCAGTTGCTCCAACTCGGCGACGAAAACAACAACAGCAGCAGCAGCAGCAGTGTTAGTAGTAGTATCTACGCACTTAAAAAGTACAAATACCGAAAGTGCAGAAACCGAAAGATCAGCAGATATGGGGTTGGTTCATCAGAGCGGCCTGGGTAGGGGACCAACCAAAAAGGGAGATACTGCAACTATCTCTGATGATGGGTTAGAGTGTGAATACAAAATATCAGGCGAATAATGTCCTTATCCAGTGATCGCATCAACTTATTCTTAAAACAGATCTTTCAGCCTGGTTGACGGCTGTAGTTGTATAGGCAAAAACATGGTGCTAACTCACCAGTTAGTTTTCCCACTGCGGTCCCACAAGACCGTAACGACTGTTAAGGATTACATCTATGAGTAATTTGATATTTTCTGATACCGCAAATTCTTATGATATTGATGAAAAAATTGAAATGCTTGCGCTCTGTACCATGTTAACCAAAAACCAAGTAAACTTGGAGGGGTGGTTCAGGACTATAGAAGTCTGGCTCGTTATACGAAATTCCATGGGGAGGGGGAGTTATGTGCCCCCACTCCCGCAAAATTTCCGAAAGGTATATCGAGGAAAAGTGAGGAATCCAAACTTCCAATTCTGCTTTGTTTGCCGCCATTTGCCAGTCATGAAGCAACCAAAGATCGGAAGAATTTAGGTTTGCCTGCCTGATAAATCTAGTGGGGTATTGGATTGCAGGAAAAGCTAATTGGACGGAAATCGGGATACCCCCCTTCCCGATCAGAGCAGTGTAGAGCGTTGTGGAATAATAAAAAGGGAAACTTTATCAATAACACTCACTTTGACAGGGAAATAACGTTCTTAACTTCTTCTTCGTTCTAACAACCCTTTCCTTTGAGGTTTTCCTCATTTGTGTGAACAGAAAGAAGTCTCAGAGGGGCAGGTCGCGTGAGTTAGGAGTTTGGAAACCGCTTTCATGCGGTTTTTCACCAAAACTGGTTGAGTATAAATGCAATCTGGACAGGTGCGATGTCTAGATGAAACATCCAGTCTCCCAAACGGTATATTTCCAGTCGTTTTCGTCTCCCTGCCTCACGCAATTGATTCAGCACTTGCAGACAGCACTGGTAGTCCACTGTGATGCCATGAGGAACAAATACAACGTGAACGACTCCTTTGATGTCGAAAAGCTACCCATCATGGACGCGTTGCTCCACAAATTTTGCAAATCGTCGAGAGCGTTGGAAGGGCAGCTTCACAAGATAACCACCATTTTCACCGCGATGGCTTCTCATGAGCGCTAACTGGCCAACTGAGCAGGAAGAGTACACGCACCTAACGGGAGAGGTCAGCACTGTCAATCCACTTGCCTATAGAAAATAATCCTCTTTAAGCACCGTCTTGTACTCATAAACTGACAACTAGCAGGCAGTAGCATCATGACATATGCTGTAACTGG
>WEDG01007183.1:0-22389 GCA_017591395.1 Schistocephalus solidus
GTGTTCAGAGTTTGCACAGTGTTCCGCCACCAGGGACAATGGGTCCATATATCAATTGGAAAATAGGCATCCCAAGAAGTAAAATTCGAAACAAGGACGTTCTTTGGGAAACAACAGGTAACTTTATTATGTAAATTTTCGGCGCTGGTACTCCAGGTCGTCGTCAGACTTGTAGTTTGTATGCAAAAAAACAGTTTAAATTTAACACGTGCCAGAAAAATCGATATCGCTTTGTCATTTCTGCCAATTGTTATCATTTGGGGTGTATTTAATTTTGATTGGCTCTCGACACTTCTCGCTTTACTTTCAGATTGCCGTACACATGGTCCGATTCGATGTGTCGGTTGATGCATGAGTTATCTGAGAAAATGACCTCTAAAAATTCTCGGCCTTTCTTAGATGGACAAGAGGCAATAATGCGGGTTTTGTCCCAAGCAAATTTGTGTCCAGTTTCTAGCGTATGCATAGCAACTTGAGACAAGTGGTCTCGCCTCCTTACTGCTAATTGATGTGCATGTATGCGCGTGGAGGCTGACTTTCCTGTCTGACCACAGTATACTGCATTGCAACTGTTGCGTGGTATCTTGTTTACGACTTCTTTTTTATCTAAATAGCCAACCCTATCCTTAGGGTGTACAAGCTGATTTTCGTAGTGTAGTCTTTGGTTTGTGCACTTCTTGTGTGCCGTCAAATCCTTAGAATTCTGGAAAAAACCTTGAACAAACTCCTCGTTTAAGTACCCTCTTTAAGCTTTGTTTTGGTTGTATGCTTTTACAGCAGTGTTCAAAATGAGGAGTTTTTTAAGTAAAAAACCTGCCTTCCAATGGTTAAAAATAGTAAAATTCGATTGTAAGACAGCTATACAGAATGGTGATAAATGTAGCTGGATAAGAATAGTTAGGTTCAGGAAAAGTCGGTTATGGACGTTCGAGAGTATTCATTTATCAGAGGTAGAAATGTCTGCAGTCGATTCGAAGGGATAAATAGGTTTGTTGATTTAGGAACTGCTTGTCGCCGTCACTTCCAATTAGATGTGAGCGCAGTCGATTTTAGTGTTGGTTCTGGTGACTAATTGGACTAAGTTGAACTGATCACTAAAAAAGGTGGAAATGGATAAGGAACAAGAAAAGTTTAACGGTAAGGAAATTTTAATGATGTCCTACAGTCTTCATATCTGTATTTGATAATACGATGTTGATTATGTTTGATTTAGCTTTATGAAACAACTGAAACAAGGCACTTAATAAAGCTAGATCAAAGCCTAGGCTTCAGGCTTGTTGGGAATCCGAGTTAAGTAGAGCATACATTATGCTAAAAACGCAAAAAAATATGATACTATCAGGCATACGTAAAAATACGATTTTGGAAATTATTTTTAAAGAAAATTTTTAAGAAAGCAAAAAACCATGTATAAAAATAAAGATGCTATCGGAAAAAAATTTAAAATGTACAATTTTCATAAATATTCTAATAAGTTTTAACAGTAGAAAAAGCTGCTTTTTGATAATTAATATATAAATGTAGAAGTGTGAGCCTTTGCATAAAGCCATAAAATAGGCATTTATGAGTCTTGTAGGTCACTAACCCCCAGCTATTGCTTGCTCGTACCCACCCTAATAGCATGTCGATATAGCCCTGATATACTGGAATCTCGACATGTCGAGATAGGACATAGCCCCTGCTCATTGGTTAATCTATATTAAGACTCCGTGCTGTGATTGGTTGGCGTGCTCGTGTGTCTAGATTGGGCGCGGGAAGCGGCCATGACACTTTTATCTGTCGTGGCTTGCGTGCTTGACCGTAATTCATTCTGCACTTCTGACCCACCCATTTTTGCATTTACATTCCATTTCTGTCTACTTTATCCATTCATTTTGTCTATTAACCTTCTGTAATGTTTAGGCAGCCCAGTAAGGGTACAATTAGAAGGCACGTTGCCCGCGATGTGGCGGAAATATGCCGCGAAGTTACTGAAGAAGTGGAGAGGTATACTTTAAAGCGCAAACTAGTAAAGGTTAATGAGGAAGGCACATCTGCACTGTCAAGTGATCGAACTTGCATAGACGTGCCCCTAGATGCAGCTGAAGCATCGTTGTGGTCATCTGCAGTTGAGCCCATGGATGACAGCGAGGAATATAGTAATTCATAGTCAGAGGAAGTGGAAAGCAGCACTGAGAGTTGTTCATCCTCGCAGACGTCGATTCGTGATAGGGTTAGGGAATGGGCTATTAAATCAAATATTGCCCATAGCCACCTACGCACCGTTCTTGAAATTTTCAAATTGTTGTCCCTGACATGCCCACAGACCCCCGAACGCTGCTGAGGGCATCGTACAGTTTTACAGTTGTTACAATGAGTAGTGAAAGTATGTTCACATAGGACTGGGGAGCCAAATTAAGCGACTCCTCGAAAAGAGATGCATTCTCGAAGGTGAGAATGAGATTGTTGTTAATTTGGCTATCGATGGGTTACCCGTTTATAGGAAAGACCAAGCTAGAATTTTGGCCTATTTTAGCAATGGTTATACGTCCTTTCATAAGTGCTGTATTCCCAGTTGCTATTTACTGTGGAAAAGGCAAGCAAAATGATGTACTTGCATTTTTTAAGCAAACTGTGGACGAAATAAAAGAGTTACAGTTAAATGGTATAAGTTTTGGTAGCTTAGATCAGTTAGTAATTGTGCGCGTAGCAGCTATTATATGTGACGCTCCGGCTAGATCTTTTGTTAAGCAAATCAATAATGTTAATGCATATCATGGATGTGAACGGTGCGACATTGTTGGGGTATTTATTGACAAAGTTGCTTATGTTGGTGACGGCCAATGGGATAGAAAGGACGATGACTTCAATCCGCCCTTGACGGCGAACACATGGTAGGAGTTTCACCATTCGCTGCCTGTAATTTAGGTCTCATATCTAATTTTCCCCTTAGATCCCCTTCACTTAGTATATCTAGGTGTAGTGAAGAAGTTGATTGGTATGTGGGTTAGGAATCGAAGGTCTAAGACGAGCGGTTTAGTGTACCCTCCTGTGCTGATCACCTCTGCAGTAGAAGAAGTTAGTCGTTGACTGTTGTCGTTTAATGCATATCTACCAGCAGAATTTTCTCAGCGGGGCAGGATCTTGCAGGAATATGATTCCTGGAAGGGTGCGGACTTTTGTCGGTTAATCCTCTACTTAGGAATAGTTATTCTAAAGGATAAATTACCAAGTAGCCACTGGATACATTTCTTTTGTTATTTACTGCTCAACTCAACATAGCTTTCAAATGCCGGCTAATCCAGTGTCGCAGCCCATTACTAGCCACGCTGGGTTCAGACAATTGAATGCCCGGCTACTCGACTCATCATTCCGCAAGGAACTGGTTAGTAACCGTCATTCACTTACACTTTGACTAGGGAGTCCTATTTACTGTGCCTTGGTGGCAGGAATACGGATGACTTCGTCAAGCGCATTTTTATGCCTTTTTTGACGATGCTGTCGCTTTGGAACTTAATTTCCGAGGACGAAAAATGGAAAGGAAGCGTTAAACGGATCAAAGGTGTACGAACTCATTACAGGTAGGTTATAAAAACTCTTAAATTTCAAACTATGTAGAGCTGTACATCATGTGGATTGGAGGCGCCCAAATAAACCTGTATGATTTGGAGGCTGCATTTATAAGGCGCCTAAAACGGTCGCTCGACGCGGCCGGCAAGAGGGTGCAAAGACACCCAACTGAATTCCCTTTTAACGGTTGGTTAATTTATTTTCACTTGACCACACTATCTCTTAATAGAAGACCCAGCAGAATTTAGCCACGTCATCTCCTGTTCTCCGCGAGGACAAAATACCAACCCCCTAATTGTACCTATCCCTGCAACCCATGATGACTAACGATTACTTATTATTATTTTTTGTACATTTATTATTTTAAACTTTTTATAATATTTTTTTCTAATTACATAAGGAAAATGTGTTGACAATTTCTTTAAATCGTCCGGGGAATGGTTATATCCGATAATAGACGTGTATACGCTAGCTACATAGGATGGGAAATGATGGTTACGTAGTAGGCGGTCACAGTATAGTAATAAAATTGGGCGTTCTATGTAATCGTTTTCATGGGAGGGGGGGAATTGCGTAGGAACTATCCGAACATCTTTCGCCTATTTCGACAAATATCGACATGTCGATATTAAGCATATATAGACACAAGATTCAACGTCGATACACAGTTGATATAAGTATCTCGACATGTCTATATCAGAACGATATACGACGGATATAGACATGCTATTAGGGAGAAAGTGAACCAAATAACTAAGTGATTAGTCCCCTAAGTAAATTGATCCTCTCACTGTGCATTGCAGGTGATGCCTGCTGCAGCAAGAGTGGTTCAGCTGCCTCAAGGGATTAAAAAGCTTAAGCAGTAAAAAGATCTCTTCTGTATTCGGTGAAAACCATAAGAGGGTCAATGTTTATAAGCTCACCGCGTTATTGGTAGTCAGATTATGGTGCTCCAAGGGTAAAATTATTTGAGTAAAGAAATGCTGAACCCATTCTATTTTCTTTCCTTCACTAGCGCGCAGAAGGCTAAACAGAAATGAGCAGTATTCAAAGCCAGGCCTAACTAGCATTTATAAAGGTGGAGTCTAATATCGAAAGTTTAAAATTTCTGAGAAAATACCCAGTAGTTCAGCGGTACCAGTTTTCCAAAACAATTTGTTCCGTTTTCAAATCTTATTCTCCCCCCATATTATTCCAATATTCCTCAAAACCCTATTTATAGGCCTCCTATTTTCGCTAACGCAGAAAATAGCCTTCCTCTCAATGGATACCACCCAAATATGTTTCTCTACAATAATCCTAATTTAGTTAGCAGTAACAGCTTAACTAATTGTAGACAGCAGCCATTTTTACTTTTCCGCCAGCACCTTCCTCTCTACAGTTTACTTCCCCACCACCAAGTCTTCCTTTTTTTATAAGTAACGATAACCCTAGTTTGGATACTCGAACTACGCTAGATGTCATATTACTTAATGCTAGATCTGTTTTTAAATAAGATGGCGCAAATGAGAGCCATTGCTTTCGAGCTAATGCCCGATGTTTTATGCGTAGCTGAATCTTGGACCCATCCCTTAATTTCCGACTCTTTGCTTGTCATAGACCAGTACGATCTCTACCGTCAAGACCGCATTAGTAAGCGTGGTGGTGGTTGTCTTCTCTATATTAAAAGCTTCATTTAAGAACTTCCCGTTTGATCTAGATGTTACGTCATTCTCTGGTAATTACTGCTTCGCATCCATTATCCTGTCGTCCAGGCAAAAGGCGATTCTCGGATGTATTTACAACCCGCCTAATTCATCATCCAATGATGATGCAAAACTTTGTGAAATTTTTAGAATTGATTTCGAAGTCCAATTTTAACATTAAAAATAATCGCTGGGGACTTTTAATTTTTCCTGAAATTGACTGGATTTCAAAACGTTTGTCCACCCAGATTTCAGCCTTTCCTCGATACGATTAATTTTTCTAATTGGTCCCAGCTTGTCCGTTCTTCAACGAGAGAAAAGCATATTTTAGACCTAATTTTCACAAACGACATTGCTCCCCTCTTCGTTGATTTTAAGCAGGGCCTCTTCCAAAGTGACCATACACTAATTCACTGTTGCCTTCCGATTGTTTCATCGAAAAATGTTAGTGCCGTTCGTACCTATCATGCTTTTGACCTCGCAGATATGAGCTTAATTAGTAACTTTTTTGACTCATTGGACTGGCAGAATCTCTCCTCCATGAACGACGCAGCAAGTCTTTGTGACTTCATGTCAGTCGTTTCAAATAACATCCTGAAGCTTGTGCCAACCAAAATAGTCAAGCCCTACGTCTCGGAATCAACCGTTCCTCACTTTCTTTTGCCACGACTAAAGAAATTGAAGAAAGCAGTTGAAAGATCAATATACTAGTTCGTTATCTGTACATCTAAGGATCGCTGAGATTTTTGAATTAGCCTCTAAGATTCGTCTTGCACATGACAGACAGAGGGAATCTTGCGCACTCAGTGAGCCAAACTCAGCAAAATCTGTTGCTCAACTGTTCCGCCGTCGATCCTCTTCTAAACGAGGTTATGAAATTCCTCCATTACTAAATGAAGACAAGAACTTCGTTCTGGAAGACTCTGACAAGGCAGAACTGTTTAGTGCGTTCTTTGCAAATCATCTTACGATGGAATCTGAACCGGTTCCGACGTTTCAGGCATGCTCATTGAATGTTATCAGCACTATTGATTTCTCCTTAGAACTAATTCGTAAGCAAATAATTCGTCTGAAAAACTCGCACTCTTCGGGAACTGACGGTATTCCAAACTCAGTTTGTAAAGAGAGTGCCGAGCTTTCCCCGATTGCTTAGCCATGTATTCTCAGTTTATCTTTTAAATGGATTCTTTCCTGACTCATGGAAGACATCTATTATTCTTCCTGTCTTCAAGTCGGGATCTCGTTCGGACGTAAATAATTATCGAGGCGTTCACAAAACCCCGGCTCTCACAAAACTTCTTGAAAAAAATTATTTTTTTAAATCAAATTCTTGACTTTTGCCAAGAAAATAAGCTTTTAAGCGACTCACAATATGGTTTTTCTACCTGGGAGATCATGCGAAGTGTGTCACTTAGCTTTTCTTAACCTCGTCACTTCCCTTCGTAACGAGCAACAGTCAGTGGTTGTGATCTACTTTGACCTGAGCAAAGCCTTTGACAAGGTACCGCACAGACGTCTTCTGGTGAAACTGGAAGCCCTCGGCATCCGGCCTCCTCTCCTTGACTTCATTGGTTCCTACTTGTCTAACCGCAGCCAGAAGGTCCTAGTAGGTAATAGCTATTCGACGCCTCAACCGATCACGAGTGGCGTTTTTCAAGGCACCGTTCTAGGTCCCCTTCTCTTCATTCTGCTACATTAACGAAATTTCAACTTTACTCACAAATTCACAAAATTTCGTTTTACGCTGACGATCTCAAGTGCATTTATTCATTTTCTAAAGACACTGCTAATAGTTGCGTTGACAAAATCAACACTGATCTACTAATGCTCTCACGTTGGGCTGTACTTGGCAGATGGAATTTTTCTCCATCCAAGAGCAGTTTCATGTGTTTTAGCCCCGCCAAGCTTCCTGGACCCCTAGTATTTCAAAAATAGTACACTTTTTAGAACGATCAACCATAAAAGACTTAGGGTCTAAGTTACACGAATAAGCTAGCATTATCGCCTCATGCAGATCGAATTTCTGCAAAGGCTGCACGGATATGTGGTTTTATATCACATAATTTCTTCCTTCCGGAAATAAAGTTAAACCTATACCGCATGTTTGTTCTTCCTATCCTCGAATACTGCTGTCCCCTATTTGGGCTGATGAACGCCTCTGACCGCAGTAAGATTGAAAAAAAGTTCAGAGGGTTTTTACTCGAAAACTATTTTTCTCTTCCTGGATCCAGTTTCTCTTATACGGATAGATGCCAGTTAGCAAACATTAAATTTCTGTGGGTTAGAAGACTCGAAACTGGTCTCTGCTTCCTGTTTCGCGTTAATTCTAGCCCAAATATCCCACGAATTAACGCTCTCACTCCGGTAAATCGACCCTATGCCACTCGTAATTCCTCCATGTTCATTTCACCACCCCTTAGCTCCACAACCAACCGGTCTCAGTTTTTTTGCCTCCAAATATGCTTTCATATGGAATAATCTACCACTGCAAAATTAGGTTGTCGTCTACATTAGCTATTTTTCAAAACCAAAATTACGCAAACATTTAACTTCGAAGATATAAAGTCCTTATTGTCTGTTTCTTTCCCAAACTCGCAACTTTTGGATTTTTTGAAAGGGGTCCTCCTGGTATTTGAGGCAGATCCCTTGAAATTATATGGGTCTCTTATTATATTTTCCATCATCCTCTGCAGAGTCAATCTTTGCATTTACTTTTTCTTCCCCTCCTTTTAAACTAGCATTGCCAACTCTTGACAACCTTGATACTTTCCTTCGAATTTGCAGCCCTGACGATAGTCTCCAGGATCTGTTGATGATCGAAGTGGGTTCTGATGGTTTCGCCTCTTTGGTGATGGACTATACAGTCAGCAAGGTCGCATCTCGATGATGATCTCGTGACCTCTACTGTCCCCTCTTCGTTTCGACCATGTTGTCTACGATGAGTTCGTCCTCTCTCACCTCCACTGGTGTTTATAAACAGTAGCTCTGACTGCTATATTACCTCTCACCCGACAAGGAGCGTCCCGAACCCTCATACGCAGTCAACAACATCACAATACTATCCCATTGCATTTAGCTATTAATTTTTTAGTGAAGCAGTTTTTTTCTCCTATTTTTTAAATTGGCGGCTCGCCGAACTCCGCCTCCGATTTAACCCTAGGAGTTTTTTTCACTGCTTCTTTTTCGAGTTCACCGTATATGCCAACGATTGTTGACTTTTTGTTTTATAAAATGGCAAATCTTTTTTTGAATCGGATATGTTTACCATACTACTCATTTCTGCTGTTCATATGGATGCTCACATAGTGCAGCAATTATCCACTTTGTATTTATTTAAACCATGATACTAAGTTTGTAATGATGGGGCCCTCTGGGCCTTAAATATACAATTTATTTATTATTTATTTATTTATTTATGAGGCAATCAGGAAACAGTGCTCTGACAGATTAAGACCACTAGAATATGATACGTCCTTATCCTTTATAACTCCGGGCACATTTTGATCAAGACCATATATGCTTGGCTGGGGCTGATGATTGTCGCCAACAACCATAACGGAGAATTTCTACCAAGCAAGGGTAAGTCGCCATGTGCAGCACTACTGGGCAAAGGCCTCAAGATCGTTTTTTAATATTTCAAGCGCGGTATCGTGATCTGCTGGTTTGTATCGATAGGCAAAGTAAAATCGTTGGCATACATTAAGGGCCTATGATTGTGAAATAAACCTATTACGCCATTGACAAAAAGAAAAATAAGAGTGGGCCAAGCACAATATCCTTAATATCTCTAATCCTCACACGTGGGGGTTTGTGGAGAATATTAAATATCTTAAAATGTTGTGTGTGAGAGCTTGGGTAAAACGATGCCAAGTTCAAAGTTTACCACATAATCCGAAAGAGGAAATCTTCAGGAAAAGGAGGGCATCGTCAATACGATCAAAGGTCTTTGTGAAATCGAAATAGAAATATGTAAAATGCAAAACCATTGTCCCTAGATTGCTGCACACGATCATAGGAAGAGAGCTGAGAGGTGTCAAAGGTCTTGTTTTAAGTAACCCATGGTAAGTCGCACTGAGTGGGTTATTCTCGGATAAGTGACACAGCAGCTTACCTTTCATCAAGGTCTCCAAGATTTTTGAAGCTGTGGAAAGTGCGTTGATTGGCCAAAAACTGTCAAATGACGTAGATTGGCCGTGTTTGGGGATAAATAATATGTGCAATTCCTTCCACACACTGGGAAAGATTTCACGTACCAGAGCTAGATTGCATATCTTTCACAGAAGGAAGGGAAAATCTAATTAGCATCTTTCTTTATAATACTGAACGGGACGCTATTTGGTTCAGGACTATGCGTTTGACGAAAACTTGGAATGGCTACGGTAATGTTCAAGAGGGTGAAATTCATGGTTTCAAGGACGGCACTAGACTAACCCCGGATGGTCGGGAGTGAAGCAGTCAAATTTTCAATCAATATTCTGGACAAGAAAACGTTAAAACCATCTGCCATCAAATTGTCCTTAACTATAGGATTTCCAAATGCATCTGAAGGGACTGGGCGCGTGTTTATCTATGGAGTTCTAACTGTGCCCGATAAACGTTTCGCAAAATTTTACGAAAGGTATTCAACAAAATTGACCTTATCGGCTTGTTTCGTTTCTTCGGAAAGCCTCGTAACCTGCTCAAAAATACATCGAATCAAGGGCAGAACGATAATGTCGTTTTGCAGATGGAATCGACGAGAGAGTTAACGTAAACTACGGTGAAAAGATAAGGAGAGAAAAACCGCAAATGTGACATTGATTATTTTCTTAAGGGTAACAAAACGCGAAATAAGTGAATCCAAAACTTCGTAAAGCATACTGGTACAGCTATTCACATCCTGACATAAAGTAAATCAGACCAGGCGTGGAAATTAAGATTTATCAATAATTTTGTCGAAAGGGCTAATCGAAATCAGAGAAAAAGCTATATTTTTTGGAAAGAGTTTCATCAATTTCGAATTATAGTGTAGAAAGAACGATGGCGTGGTCTTAACTACAAAATGGTCCTAAATAAATAAATGAATGATATATTTAAGGCCAAGAGGGCCCTTACCTTACAAACTTAGTATCGTGGTATAAATAAATACAAAGTGGGCAATTGCTGCACTATGTGAACAGCAATATGAACAGCAGAAATGAGTAGTATGGTAAGCATATCCGAATCAGAACGATTTGCTATTTTTAAAACAATAGTCAAAAATCTTTGGCATATGCGGTGAATTAGAAAAAAAGCAGTAAAAAACTCCTACGGCTAAATTGAAGGCAGAGTTCGGCGTGCTGCCAATTTAAAAAAAAACAAGGAGAAAAAAACTGCTTCACCAAAAATTAATAGCTAGATGCAATTGGAAAGTATCGAGCCCCAACCTCATATATGGGTATATGTTTGCTTCTTTCCATTCGGATGTCAGTCTCCCTGATTCATATGATGGATGGAATATATGCGCGTCTAGTTTGGTGAGGTCGCTCACCAATTTTTGCAAAAACATTGGTAGTATCTTGTCCGGACCAGATGATTTTGCTTCTTTCGAATTTTTTAGTTCTCTTTCCACAACAGATGCTGGTTCTATTTACTGTGTGAAATCAGTTGCCATTTTGCCAATTTAAGTATATTCTTGTAAATTATTAATCCACTCTTTTCTATTAAGTTAAACCAAAATTCCGCTTACAAGCTTACGATGTCCCGCAAGCGACTCGCAAAAAGACGAAAGGTTGCAGCTTCCCCTTCATCCTTGAGTAATAGAGTAATTAAAAGGGGACCTTCCTAGCGTATGCGAGATTTCGTAGCCCTCTTTAGATATTGTCAACTCTAAACTCCCTTTGGTAAATCTGGAATCTCTTGATCCTCGGATTGCTCAAGCCTTCACCTCGTCATGCATTAATCGATCGTTGTCTGACGAAATAGTAGATTTTTTATTTAAAGGAACTATAACCAATGCCTCTGACAATATTATAGAACAGGCTTTTCATGTCATTGGGATAATTAGCTCCGAAACCGAAGAACGGATAAAACGCAAGCATAATTTTATGCTGCGTAATATTCCAGTTACATATCTGCTTTCGATGGCGAGCGTTTGTTTCTGGAAAGCTGTGGCTTGGGATTCAGAGTCGCGTACGCTAAACGACTGAACTTGCTCAGTCGTAATGTCTTCATATTAGTCACGCTCTTTTCCTTGATAGAAGTTGACTTCATACTCTCTAGGAAGGAGATTAGTAGAGACATTTGTCGAAAATGGCATTCCTCGGTTTCTCCTGACCTCACCCTAATGCAGAAAAAACTGAAAGATTTTAAATTGTCGACAAGCAACAGAGAAATGACTACCGCTGTTGCCATGTTGAACAAATCGCCTCCAATTTCATCTACGGCTTCGCCATCTGAATCTTCAGCTAACTCCGCACGGAAACTGACCTTGATTAATCTTTTGGGATTCCAAGAAAACAGTACTTCTTATATTCGTTCTCAAGATGGCAGTACTTCTCTTATTGCAATACCCATACTAAGTTCACCAGTTACTCCTGGTAAACCAACGCAGATTTTAATGCTCAAAGACAAGTCCAGCTAAAAGGTCTCAACCACTCGAAAACCGCAAAACGTTAAGCCTTTCAACGAAAATTACTCCGTTTTGATCGCCTATTTCTCCCGAAAACATCCCCATCCCAACTACATCGAATTTCCAGCTACCACCCAGACCTCATACTGAGGCTGATAAACAAAACATACAAGCATTCTCGCCCAAAAAAGTGCTTTCTGTGCCACTCGCAACAGTGCATCCCCCAACTCACAGCCAATTCTCTCCACGGTCGTTTCCCCAGTTGTCTCTCAATACGAAGCGTCCTGCTGGACTACTAGACTCACCTGACCTTCTGTGGCACTTTAATAGGAAAACGCTGCAGTATCCTGTCCAGGGATTTCCCGGTCATACCCCAATAGCTAGCTGTTGTTCTCAGTTCCCCTGTCTGTCATTTCCACCTCCATATTTTACTCCCCTTCACCCAAATCAGGCGCGTATGATCCCATAACCTTTTTTACAGAACAGGGCGGGAGCACCCGCCCCCCATGTTCAGTGGCCCGTCAACCACTGGATTAATTAGCCGCCCTCCCTAAAAAACAACCACCTTGCCCGCTTAAACTGTTCATTCTAAATGCCAGATCCTCGCCCCTGCTTCAGACTCTAGTCTTTGTCCACTCTCCAACTATCGTTATAGTAACTGAAACATGGGCAACACCTTCCGTACCCGACCCCAAACTCCCTCTTAAAGGTTATACTTGCACTCTAAATGATCGCCGTGACAGTCGTTGTGGAGGAAGCTGTATCTTTATTAAGCAAGCACCGGCATTTCGGACCTTAGACTATCCACAATTTACTGCGGTTAACGAGAGCTGCTGGCTTCAAATTACCTTAAAAATAGGAACTCTTTACTCATTGGCTGTGTCAATCGCCCGCCCAATACCAGTGAGGATTTCGATCTTTGTCTCTCACAAGCATTTCATGCCGCAGTTGACTAAAATTTTAAGTATTGCTTAATTGCAGGTGATTTCAACCTTCCTGAAATTCGCTTGTTTCCGGTCCCTTCCCGCCCCATAAAGTTCCAGGACTTACTCGAGGCCGTAGATATTGGCATGTGGACTCCGGTTGTTGATTTCCCTACCCGAGGTTCAAACATACAGAGGTTGCCTGCCTTTGACAGTGTCATCATTGGGCCAACTTGGGAGCTCAGATCATGATATCGTTGTTTCTACACTACAACTCGAAACCGATGAAACGCTTCCTGAAAAATATAGCTTTTTCTTTGATTTTTGATAAGCGCTTTCGACAGAATTATTGAAACATCCTAACTCCCATGACAGGTCTAATTTCTTAATGTGTCAGGATGTGAACATCTGTACCGAAATACTTTACGAAGTTTTGGATCCACTTATTTCACGTTTTGCTCCCCATAAGAAATTAATTAATGTCACGGATGAGGTTTATTTCCCTTTGTCTTTTCGCCACGGGTTGCATTAAATCTCTCGTTGACTCCATTTGAAAAACGACATTTCCATTCTGCCCTTGATTCATCGTATTTTTGAGCAGGCTAAGAGGCTAACCGAAAAAACGGCTAGTCGAAGAGGTCAAATATGTCGAAAACCGTTCGTTAAATATCACGAAACGTTTTTCACGCGCAATAAGAACCCATAGTAAAACATGGCATCCCGTACTACTGGACTCCGTTGGCAATCCTGCAGTCGATGAAAAATTGACGGCTGATAGTTTTAACATTTTCTTGTCCAGAAAATTTATTGAAAATTCAACCGCTCCACCTCCACCGACCCAAGTTTGGACCGGTGCCATCCTCAAGACCATAACTTTTACCCTCTGGGACGTAACCGTAACCATTCGACGTTTTCGTCAATCTTATAGTCCTGGACCAGATGGCGTACCGATCAGTATTATAAAGACGGATGCTAATGATATTTTTCCGTCACTATTGTGTAAGATATTTAATCAAGCTCTGGAAAGTGAAACCTTTCCTAGTGGATGGAAGGAATTGCAAATTCTACCTATCCCCAAACACGGCCAATCTACGTCATTTGACGATTTTCGGCCAATCAACACAGTGTTTGCAGCTTATTTAATCCTAGAGACCTTGATCAAAGATAAGATGATGAATTATTTAACTTAGAATAACCTATTGAGTGCAGCCAAGCATGGGTTACTCAAAACAAGGTCCTGTGGCACCTGTCAGCTATTTTTATTTGATCACGTTCTACAATCTAGGGATAATGGCTTTGCACTTTACTTAGTCTATTTTGATTTTCCTAAGGCCTTCGGTCGTGTTGACCATGCCCTTCTTCTCCTGAAACTTTCCTCTTTCGGTTTATGTGGTAAACTTCTGAGCTTGATATCTTGTTACCTGAGCTCTCGTACACAACATGTTAAGATCTCCAATGCTATCTCAAACTCGGCACGAGTGAGGAGTGGAGTTATTCAGGGTAGTGTGCTAGGTCCGCTTATATTTTGTCCTTTTGTCAATGATGTGCCAGGTTTATTTCGGAATGGTAGGCCCTTTATGTATGCCGACGATTTAAAAGTTGCCTATCGATACAAGCCGGCAGATCTCGACAACGTGCTTGATCTATTAAAAAATGATCTTGAGGCCTTTGCTCAGTGGTGCTGCACATGGCCTCTTTCCCTTTCTTGGCAAAAATGTTCCGTTATGGTGGTCGGTTACGACCATCAGCCTCATCTTAGCATAAATGGCCACGATTTCAATGAACCTGGCGTTGTTAAGGACCTGGGCATATCATATTCCAACGGTCTTAATCTTTCAGAGCATTGCGCCCTGATTGTCTCCAATGCACGCAGGACTGCCGGGTTTATCTTCCGAAATTTTAAAACTATTGATATAAGACTCCGCCTTTATAAAATGTACGTTAGACCTGGCCTAAAATACTGCTCGTTTCTATTCAGCCTTCCGCGCGCTAGCGAACGGAACAACATAGAATCGGTCCAGTACTTCTTCATGAAAAGAATTTTATCGTTGGAGCACCGTAATCTGTCGTAGCAAGAACGCTGTGGGCTTGTTAACATTGATCCCTTATGGTTTCGCCGAGTGCAGAAGGGACTCTTTTTGATGTTTAAGTTTTTGAATAGTCGAACATTTAATCCCCTTACCCCTTTGAGGCAGCTTGACCACCCTCGGCACCACAGTCATCACAATGTCTTTTTATTTCTTCCCTTAGCTCGTACAGTTAAGTATTGTCAGTTATTTTCGGTAAACGCCATAGCCATGTGGCATAAAGTCTCCCATTATATAAAAATCCAGCGAAGTTATTCTTTGTTTAAGATA
Source organism: Schistocephalus solidus (assembly GCA_017591395.1). NCBI lineage: Eukaryota > Metazoa > Platyhelminthes > Cestoda > Diphyllobothriidea > Diphyllobothriidae > Schistocephalus > Schistocephalus solidus. Next base: position 15,104 of record WEDG01007183.1, read on the forward strand.
TCTATTGCTAGTTTTTTTTGCATTCAGAACAGTTTCCAAGAATTCTGGGTGCCAACACGGTAGAATCTGATTTCCTGTTCGACGGATTGCGCGGCATCTTAACCCGATCCCAGGTGTTAACTTGAGGAATACGGCACTGCCTCTGCAGCCTGCACCCGTTGACTTCTTCGGCAGACAGTGAGCAACCGTACACAGATGCACTCTTGCCTGGGGGAGAATCCCGGTTCGTAGCAAAGACAGAGAGACTGCATACAGACTGCAATTGTGTTAGCCCTTCCCTGATCTGAACTGCTATCATCCTTACAGGCTGCAGATTTTTCTCCATAATAACATAAAGATAAGGAAAACACTTATAATTATATATATTGATGAGTTTTTTTCACTGTTAGCCTGATCTCCACTGAATATTTCATCTGAAAATGCCTGTAAACCGGCATTAAATTCAACTATTAAGAGTATATATTAAAGCACTGGGCCGGCTTTCACAACAGAAATTTTGACAATTTCAAACTGCAGCTTAGTTTCTCTAATGACAACTGAGGCAAAATACTGACCCAAGTTTAATACAGTATATATAAGGGAGATAGGGAGAGCCTTTGAAAACTCTATTTACTGAAAGACACTAGCAAAATATGCAAAAGTTACATAGCGATATGGTTATAGTGTATCGATCATTGCTGTCAACTAAGTATAGGTCCACCAAGTAAAATTTTACCAAGTCTTCTTTTAAACATTTCAACGCTTTAAGCCTTATCAAACGAAGTAGGCAGCTTGTTCCATTCTTCAATCACCCGGTGGGAAAAGAAGTTGACCCGCACTTCAAGTTTGGCGTTGTTTCTCTTCAGTTTGTATTGTTGACCTCAGAGATTTTTCATGTTTGCCGATTCAAAAAAAGTTGGCCATCTGAAGAGCACACCCAACTCCTCTGACAAGTTTGAAGTCCAAGACTATAACCCCTCTGTATTACCTATAAGATAGAGGAAAAAGTTTAAGTATTTCTTGTTGGCCCTCATAGGGTAGGCATTCCAATCCACTGACAAGTTTCGTCTCCATCCATTGAACTTTCTCCAACAGAGCGTAGTTATTTTTCGTCCAGCGGTGCAACGCCTGAACACAATATTCCAACACCGGCCGGATAAGTGTTCCAAACATGCGCCCAAAAAGCTCTTTTTCAAAATTGACGAAGGATCTCTTGATTGCTCCTTAGATACACATAGCTTTCTTGGCTATATTTGCACAGTGCGACGATGGTTTTAGAGTGGTTGTTATCCCCATATTCAAGTGATTTAGAACATTTATCTCCTAGAGTTCCTGACCATTGATGAATTACTGATATTCAAACTTAATCGTCATTCTGTAACTAGACCGCAGTCGGATGATTTGGCATCTGTTGAAATTAAGATTCATCAGCCACTTTTCACACCATGTTTGCAAGCGATCTTAGTTTTTTGTAAGTTCCACGCATCCTGCTGTTTTCGTAATTGAGTTCCATGACATCAGATCATTAGAGAACATTACCTTCTCACATGTCAGACAATCAACGCAATCGTTCACGTATAACAGAAAATTTTTTGACTCAGAATGCTCACCTGCAGAACTCCTTTTTGAACGGTTTCCCAGTACAATTTGGTGTGTTCGACTTTCTCACAATTTTCAACGAATTATACACTGTTCCCATCTATTAGTATTGCGACTGGGTCCTTGTTATTAAGTCGACTATTGGCATGGAAGAATAAAAGTTTGGGCTTATTTTCAGCCTGCTGGATAATTCTAGATTCATGGTTCTTTCTTGCCTGACGGATGAATTTTTGACGGCGTTTCGTTCGCAACGAAATTCCTCTAGGTTTTCTGGGGACTCAGTTTCATTTAATAATATCCATTATTTATTTTAAACTGCCTGTTAAATTCTCCTGTTAACCAGTCATGGCGACTTGCTATTTTTTGTACCTTCACTAGAGGATGGCGTCCAATGAGATCTAGTGAAATCGTTTTAAAACGGTTTACAGTAATCTTATGAATTCCCTTTGAGCAAACAAGCCCAATTCATGGACATCATTATGTTCTTCATCGCGTTAAAATCCACCTTCGCTTGCCTTTCGTTCCCTTCTGGATTTGAGAATAGTGATCAATCAAACAGCAGCCAAGTATGGTAACTCTTACCAACAGGTGCATTGGAATACTCTCCTTCAATGTTAGAAAACCTTTTCCTAAATACTAGGTTCGGGCAATTGAGTCTCTAGTTCTCTCTAAATCTCATTGGTGAGTTAAAGTTCTGTGCCAGAGGTTGGTCGAGAGTGAGGAAACAAAGGAACAAAGGAAGTTATCCTACCGTTAACTGTTATATTTACCCAGTCTATTGCTGGTGCATTGACATCTCCAGCAATAAGAACCTCCTGGTGAATTGCTTCTTCCTTGACCAAATGCAGGAGTGGCTCTTGAACTGCACACAAAATGTTTGGTGGTCTTCCGACCAGCAAGCATCGTATGTTTTGTGACAAATTCTTTTTGATATTTATCCAGAGAGATTCGTATTCAGGGAAGAAGGCATGTGCCAGTTCGACTGCCGAGATTCCTGTTTTTACATATGTGGCCACCCAATTTCCCTGGCTAGTTTCACGCTCTCTACGAAGGAAGTGGTATCAATCTATCGAAACCTTGGTATTCGCGATTTCGGCTTTGATCAACATTTCCGTTATGTCAATGACATCGGAGTCTGAGCCTTACGCCTTAAGTTCATCTATTTTTGAAAAGAGAATTTATGCACTGGTGTAAAAAATCTCAATTTAGACTGGATAACCGCTGCTCATTTCGTGGAATTTAATGCTATAATCTGCCAGTGCTGACCAGGACGAACTGGTGTCCGTCACGCGCGGTTGATGGCTGATGTGTGGTTTTCAACCGAGTTCGCCAGCGCGTTTCTTTTGTTATATGAGTTCTGTACATTTTGGGTACTTCTTATTTAGCGTCAATTGTCTCGAAGAGGACTAGCCTTGATGATGTGAGGGGCCTGCAACATGAAAGACCTCTTCAGCAATTTTATTTTCCAGTCCTTTATTTGTAGCCATTTTCCCCCTGTTTGGTCCTCCTCCTCCGTTCAATTCTCAGTTTTGTCATTTAGTGCCATTCAGCTGGTTTTTAATCCGATTGAAAAAACATCACAGTGTGAATTGGCTTTTAATCCAAGATAAAACATATTCTTATGTGCGTAACGGCGCGCTACGGTACGTTACGGTGTGTGTTACACCTTGCAACCTTGTGTAGAAGGCTCCAGGCTGTCTGTCATTTAAACTCCGAGATCATTTTGTTTTTCTGCTTCTCTGGGTGGCATACCGTTCAAATGTTAAGGATCGCATATCAGTGACTTGATTTCAATTTTACAGACGTAGCGGGGCACATGTGTTTGAGTTTAAGGACAAGAGCCATCTACGGAACCACTCGTCCAATCGACGAAGATTGTCTTGGAAATTGTCTCCATCGGCAGCATTGTGGACGACTTTCCAGATTTTCATATCGTCCGTGGACATATCAAAGTCACAGTCAAATTCCTGTAAAAAAGCGTTAATTAACAAGAGAAATATAATTGGTCTGAGCACTGAACCTTGTGGGACTCCACTGACGATGAATTTTTGCCTTGATCGCTCTCCACCTCACACAGACCACTTGGAACTAGAAAGGATCGATCCACGTAAGACGTTTTGCCACCAATACCCAACATTCTCAACTTGTAACACTTGCGAAATATTATCGAAGGACTTCTGGAAATGAATGTAAGCCACATGCACAGTGTCTTTTGCATCGAGTGCTTTTGTCTAACTTTACATCGTATAAAGGTATTTCTTAACACACGACCTTTCCCTACGAAAACCGTTTTGTGCATTGGATTATAGGTTGTGGGTTTCTAAATAAATCATTTATTCATTTCGACAACCTTCTACACAAGCTTGCAACAGATGGAGGTCAGGCTGACCGGCCTGAATTTTGATGCAAGTGCATGACTACCGCTTTTGTGGAAGCGGTGTAATGTGGGCTGTTTTTAGGAAACATTCCCGTATCGAATAATTTCTGGCACAAAAAGGATAGCGGTTTGCTAGCTCTCGAGCCTTGTAAGAGTCTTTGAGAAAAGTGTTTATTTTCATTGAGTAATGGAGGAATTACACAACCTCATTCAGAGGAGGACCGACGATGGTACAGTTAAGAAACAGATTTAGCAGAGTTAAAGTTTGCTGATTGCGAAAGATTCCCTCTCTCTCTCCCGTGCAAGATGGATTTTAGAGATTAATACGAAAGTCTCTGCGATCCTCAGATGCACTGATAACGAACTAATATATTGATATTTTAACTGCCTCCTCAATTTCTTTAGTCTTCGCAAAAGAAATTAAGTAATGTTGGATTCCGAAGCGTAGTGCTTGGCAATTTTATTTGGCACACATTCCAGAATTTCGTTTAAAACGACTGACATGAATTCAAAAAGACTTGCTTCGTCGTTCATGGAGGAGAGATTCGGCCCGTCCAATGAGTCAAAAAGTTGTTAATGAAGCTTGTATCCGTGAGGTACGAACGGCACTAGCCTTTTCGAAGAGACAAGTGGAAGCAAACATTAAATTTATGTATGGCCACTTTGGAAGAGGTCTTTTTTAAATGTAACGAAGAAGGGAGCAATGTCATCTGTGAAAAGCAGGTTTTAAATTTTTGTTTCGTTGGAGACCAGACCAGCTTAGACCAGTTAGAAAAATAAATGATATCTAGGAAAGGCTGAAATCTGGGTGGAAAAAGTTTGAAAACCAGTCAATTTAAGGAAACTTAAAATCTCCAGCGATTATTTTAATGTCAAAATTTGGCTCTGAAACCAATTTAAAAATCCCATAAAGTTTTGCATCATCATCGGATTATGAATAAGACGGGTTGCAAATGCATCTGATAAATGCCTTTTGTCGGAGTGACAGGATAATAGATGCAAAGCAGTAATAAGCAGAGAATAACGTGGCATTTAGATCGAAATGGAAATGTTTAAATCAAACTTTAATATAGAGACGGCAACCACCACCACGCTTACTAATAGAGTTTTGACGGTAGAGCTCATAATCGTCTATGATAAACAAAGAGGCAAAAATTAATTGTTTGGTCGATCTCAATTTATAAGAGTGTACTTCTATACCTTAGCTTCAAGTGGTTGCATCAAACCGTCTAAATCGTCACATATTCATAAATCAGAAATATGACTGACCCAAAAAGTAACCACCGATAAACTATATCTAGGCAAATGCGTGGTGATCGCCTGCAGACATTCCGCATTGTGAAGGGATTGGATTGTTGCCTCGAATTCTCGAACTTCTTTGAATTTGCCGCCGACCCATCTCCGAGGTCACCCATTAAAACTGCGTATCGGCAGGCGAGAAACTGGATGTGCGCAAGTTCTCCTTCTCTCTCCGGAGTGGTTAAACCATGGAAAGCCCTCCTGAAGACGTTGTGATGTCACCATCGCTGGAAAGCTTTAAAAGGAACCCTTGACAGTTTTATGTTCCAAAACAAGCCCTGAGCGATGAGAATTTACCTTAACCCCTCGAGAGTCAGTGCACCACTATGTCATGATTTTTATGACAGCCTTTTGTACCCTGCAAACTCCACACAGTTTCTCTGTATATCGCACCTATTTCCACGTTACAAATAGGGCACCAAAAGGTCATGCCTATTTCCTCAATAAATGTATTGGAATTGAACTCTCTCTAGCTATCCTACGTACGTGAAACTTTACGACAACCATGAAAACTTAGGTACAATGGTTTAACTCATCGAGTGGAGTCTCAAACAGCCAGAGATAGGAACCGATTATGCACGTAGTTTCATCCGAGGTCACTGATAGGTTCAAAGACGTCGGGCTAACGTCCTTTATCCCTATCCTGCAACACCATCAGGCGAAAACTTATAGGCATCGGGTGGTCTAAAAATCCACATAGCTTCTACCATGCAGGCTTAACTCAAGAAGCACAAATAAGCCAGTGTTGGTGACTTTATTTACAGACCGAAGCCGGTGTTATTCTATAAAACCCTGAGGTAAACTAAACTCTGCTCAACCCTAAAAGCATTCACAGTTCAGACCTACACCTATGCAGGAGACATGGAGCTTCAGATTGAGCACAAAGCTCCAGACAAGATATTAATCATACCGCATCCTCAGTGGAACCTCCAAGCATCGTTTTGAAATGGTTTCAAATTTAGAAGTCCCTCAATCCAACGAGTTTTTAGTCTCTACCTCGTGCGTAGAACGATACGTGCAAAAATTATTAAAAATTGTCAAGATAGTCTCTAGAGTCGTTAATTGCAACTTGACGTTAGGATCTGAGGCTTGAAAAACATTTCTGCTACTGAGGATTCCACCTGCCGCAGGATTGATCTCAACTGGACTGATTGTTTCGACCTTTGCTGATTTCTGAAACTCACGCCAGCTGTGTGCTCCTTACATCCGTTTGCTCTTTGACCGCGAGGAGGGTCCGATTCAAAGGCTGAGTCCTATTACCATATTCTAATGGAACATCCTAACGGGTGGACTTCCGTTAATTCCTTGTGGCACTCTAATGCTAAAACTCAGCTCCTTGTTTAATGGGTCAGAGTCAAATTGGAATCATATGACCTTGCCTATTGAATCGGCACCACAACTAGCCCTGGACCATTTTATCAGTCACCTCTACCCACTATGCCATAATACTGCCGTAGGATGATCTTGTTCCAGCACTCGTACTTGGTAAAGGTATGAAAACATCCCGGAAACTTTCGCTATTCTCACTACTATGGTTCCACCTCCCGCTAAAACGAGAGGCTACTCAGCAAAGCTTAACGTTCTGTAGCTGTATGTAAAGACGAAACTGTATAGGGTGTTCCAGCCTCCCAGCAGATCACTTTCAGGGATGGTAGCCAGGAAATAAGCAAAATCTAAGATGGCAAGTAGTAGATAACTGGCAGTACCCTATATCTTGGCCTAACTTGGAAAGCCCGTCCGTAATAAACCTACCACAAAAGCAAAAATTCCGTATTCATATATAGCTTCTTCCAAGCTTACATAGGCATGCTCAGCATTAAACATATCGCGATGCATAGAATCGGTCAAACCGGAAGAATTTCTCGCTTCTTCCTGAAGGGAGTCTCATCGCCTCTGCGCTTTACTCCACCAGTTCTTAGTTCTGCAGCATCAGCACTAATCTTGCTTTACCGCCCATCGCTACATCACCGGTAGACGTTGCACCAACATGCGATGTTGAAGAGGTTTGGCGAGTTTGTGCCAAAGAGGAAAG
>WEDG01007184.1:0-15005 GCA_017591395.1 Schistocephalus solidus
CTCGCTCGTTCTCAAACCCAACCTTGAATCATAGTTGATTACAGCTTTTAATGGGAAAGCTGGAAGCTTTTACAGCTTCTTCCGCAGATAAATCGTTTAAAATATTATGGGTGCTACGTGGATGATATCTTTGCGGTTGCATCTGAACAAACGGACATTTCAGCTGTAATGGATACCATGAATCAGGCGCACCCGTCAATCAAATATACGCTGGAAGAGGAACAATCTGGATCGCTCCCTTTCCTGGACGTGCTTCTGAGTAGAAGGCCTGACGGGAGTATTCGACGTAGTGTCTATCGTAAGAAGACATGGTCCGGACAATACACCCACTTTGGGAGTTTTTGTACCACTGAAACTTTAAGCGTAATTTAGTGCGCTGTCTGACAAAAGAGGTCGAAAAAGGATTTGCTCGGCCGATATCATTGACGAAGAGCTTGAGGTTGTAGAAAGCACTTTTCGACAGAATGGATATCCAGATAGATTTATTTGCTAAGAATATGACCGAAAGATCACCAAAGCTGCCGGCCATCCTGTAAATGCCAAAGAGGCTTTCCGCGTAATTTACAAGGTCCCTCAAACTATTCAAAATTCATTGGACGGCGTCTGTTGGATACGGCAGAAACAGCTGCAATCAGGCTACGCAAAAACGGCCCTGTGCTCTCAAAAGAACATTATCCAGGCACCGAAATTATCGTGGCCGAAGCCACAAATTTAGCCGTCCGCATCTAACTACCTGTCCCGGCGACAACCATTCCTCTGACCGCAATTTTGCTTCATACCTCCTCCCTCACCCCACCCTGACAACCATACAATTTTTTTACTTTCCCGCATACTTGACTTAGTTACACAGTGATACATGTAAAGGCCAGATGAGAATTTATCGAAAGCTAACGTCTACTTACAGAGTTCTGGTTTTCATGCTGGTCGTGCTAGAGGGCCAAGCCTCTAGACGCTCATTACGAAGAGTTACATGCCTGACAAACGAACGAGCGCCCACCCTCTAGCCATGGCTGATAATCCTTCGGCATTTAGAATCTCACTTTTCGCCACCCCCACCTCACACATGGCGAACCGCGAGTAAACAACACCTCCGACCGACGCAGTGACCCCTACATTCAACCCGGAGCAACTACCGCTAATCCAGGCGACCGTAGTTAATCGCCACCCCCTGCAAAACAATCGCCCCCCTCCCCTCGCCTTCCCCGTTCCACTCACCAGCCCGTCACGCCAGCTGTTCGTTTGTCGCGCCAACTGATCTAGTTAGACCACCTCACTTTCTTCTCTGTTCATTTCGTCTGACGACGAGGTCAGCAGCAGCTGCACCCACCCCTACACCAGACCGGCTTGGACAGTGGTCTGATTGCGGGGTGGGTGAGAGAGTGAAGTCGAGAGCTCAGCGCATTTTCCCCACTATAAACAATCTGACGCGGTTGAAACTATCACGGTGCGCTAAAAGCCGTGTCTTGGACGGTTGCCAAGCGAGTATTTAATCAACGAATATGTGGGACATTTGCTTGAATATACTTCTTCTGAAAAAAATAGTTTGACTGCTTTTTCGCAAATTTGAATTTGCCATTCGTTTGTGAACACACTTCAAAACCTCCTGGAAATATTTCTTTTTGATAAATTTTATCAGTTGCAAATTTAAACAGCTTCTCACCAATGTATCACATGGCAACCCACCACGTCTAAGTAAGAAAGGTGTGACGAAACATTGTGCATAATAAACGCACTTCAAAACGGAGATTGCTTACTCCACCTAAGCAAATGGCGTCAGATGCTAAGGCAGAAATTATACGCAAAATTTATCTCAACATCTTAGGGCCATCAGCAAATCTAGTTTACCCTGCTAATTACACCAACTGCGTCATCTGGCGTCTGTTGACCCAGAGACTGTTAACCTGCATGCAATAAACTCATCGAAAGGATGCGTGAAGTAAATAATGTTTTGTTAATAACCCGACACTCCTTTAAGCATGACCTGGGCATCATCATGAGCATTAAACTTCGCATTTTTTGGTGTTTTGACCCACTCATATGAAAAACGCTTATGCGCTTACAACTATGTTCATTGTTTTTTTTATTATTATTTTGAAGAAACTCCAATGACAACGGATTGATAATTTATTGATATTCTAGGAAATACATACATAGTCTTTACTTCCTGTGTGATATCAATTTCTTATTCTATCATCCTCAATTTCGAGGTCAGACTGCTATTTTACTATTTTGTAAGGACATAGGTTAATTATAATAAGTCTTCTTGCAGGTCCGCCTTGCGAGCATTGCCAAACTCATAAAATGTAGAGATCGCGCTGCAGTTGGAACTAATACGCGTTGTGCGAGGAGAGCTTCACGTGTTGTTCTTAGAACACGGTACTCGAAAGCTATTTTTAACTATTTCGTGGGATCATGGGTTAATTACAATTAGTTTTTCGTCGCATCTTCACAAGAATCAGTCCAATGCTGAACATAAGCCAATGATACCGAATTGATTGTTCATTAATATTCCGCGGAAATACATGTTATCGTGAAGTAACTAGGCTATATTATATAATAAATTCAAATGTAATGGAGCCGTCAAATAAAGTTTTTACTTCCTGTGCGTTATCAGGATATTCTTCTATCGTCCTCAATTTATGATGTCTGACTGCTATTTTTAACTATTTCGTGGGATCATGGGTTAATTACCATTAGTTTTCGTCGCATCATCCTCTTGCAGTAGATTGCCGAACTCGTGAAATTGAGACCTCGAATTTTGAGGTGGTAGTATTATACACTGATCGGCGTACACGCAATCGAACGACATTGACACTGGTTCATCCCCTGTTACATTAACATTATGGTCGGTGTCTATGGCTGATGCGAATCCCCATAACAGCCGTCAGATACACATAAAGCGAGAGAGATTGTTTGACGGGCAATATAGTTGCATGCGACATGAGTTATTCACTTGGAGCGGGGGAGGGATATTCTAGACTCTAACGGTTTTGTTCGGTTCGGCTGCTCTTTTAGTTACTTGGGTGAGCTCCTTCTTGTGTTCTCAGCCTCCTGCATCTTTCACACTTAGTGTGCTATCTCAGTATTATATGCGGCTCGTTTCCTATGACACAAAGTTCCTTGTCACAAGTATCCAGCTGGCGGGCGGACAGAAAGTGATCTTGCAAGATCCTAACGACAACAGCAACGTTAAACCATCATCGGACGTGAGGCTAGTAGGAGACTATTCTGTTATGTACTTGGATAGGTGCCGGCTCATAGAAAATGAATTGTAGCTTGTTCTTAACTTCTGAAAGATAAAACACTACTCCTCAAATCAAAGTCAAACGCTTCTAACTCAAAACTGCGTAAAACTGCACCTACATGGTAAGGAAGTTGGTATTGAAAACTCGAGTCGATGACAATTCTGCTAATCGGATCTCTAATGTCACACATGCCTTCGTTCAGCTGTAACCCTCAGCGTAGAATAGTCACCTACTTCAACTAAACAACAGACTGGAGATGCACAAGGCCTTAATCTTGATTGCATGTTTATACCTGGACCGTTTAAACCAAGGAAGAAAACAGGCTGAATCACTTTCACCTCAGCGGCTAACAGGCGCCACCAATGCGACCACCACCACCGCCGACCCATCATCTGCTCTCTACATGGCCGCCGTCCCCTCCACCAGCAATGAGAGTCCGAGAATGGAAATCGCACATTCAACTTGGTCAAGTCAAAAACAACTTAAACACACATAAACATTCCAATCCCAACCCTTACATTGGTTCAACAAAAACCACCATCGACTCAGCATCCATCGACCTATCCTGTACTCACTACCTCTCTACCTTCATCCCACCATCGGGTCGGTTGACCATTTGTGCATTAATCGCACGGAGATTGGCGAACCAGTGCCTAGGGCTCCGACGTATAGTCGCCGCATCCGCCTTCACTCTCCACACTGTCCAGGTGCCTTCACATACCGCATGATCCTGCTTGGCCACATGCGCCATAACGTAAATCTGCGGCGAATTATAGCAGACGCGCCCCAAATCCCACACAGTCTAACCATCAACGCATGCATCACACATGCACTCCCTCATCACGGCTCCACACATCGGCTCATAGCCTCACTCAAGTGTGCAGGTTTTTCCCTGGCTCCTGTCCATGTGACTTTGCAGCCAGCTGCGAGATCTTTGCTGAATCTATAATGATTAACGCAACGCTGGTCAAGTGTAGGATGTGACCAATGGACAAGTACACTCAGACCTAGCAGTCAGTCCGGTGGTGTTTGTGTAGAGTGACCGACTGGTGGTCTGAGAGTCAGACTGCAAAAACTCCTTCTTAACGTAACCTCGGGCATTCTCAGAAATGTTTGATGTGAGCCGCTCGACACCTGCTGGTTGCTTGAATTCGAAAGGCTTTTAACCACATGAAATTTCCCCAGTTTGTCGACTCACAGAGGTAATTCGAGCGTACAGGCCAACAGCCATCGGCAAGGCAGCTTAAAGGGTTAATGTTAGAGCTTATGAAAAACGGACAGGATTTTCCCCAACGCTGATTCTGCCCATATATTATAAGTGGGATTGAACTGTGTTCAAATAATTTGGACACCGAAAATACTGTTCACTGTAGTGTTTTGTGCCTACAACATGGTGACTGAACATGCACGTTGCTTGATTTGGGGCGACCATAGAAAGTTTAATGCGAACTAGAAGGTTTCATCTTTTGGCACCACAATCTAACGATTATTGCTTGTTTTAAATGGTATATAGTTGATTGCAAAATGGAGGGCAAACACAACCGTCTAAACTTAGGCATTACATTTCACAGTACGGCAGGACAGACGTCAGTCGACGACGCCTACAGTAAAAAGTAGCCTATGGCAACCACTTGGACGCAGATGGACTGCCGGACAAGCGTTTTCCAAAGGGCCGATGCAGCGAACAAAAATCGATAAGCCTGAGGCCGGCCAAGCCACTTCCGGCTCTGTTCGAGCAATCGCAATTGAACCGATAATAATTGAGAGCCGACTAGGTTCTCCGAAATGTCGGCCTATCATTCAATTCGTTCCTTTGAGACCGACTTATTTCTCGAAGAATAACTAAATTCCTAACTGTTTATGTAGCGCTTTCGGGAATATTTGACCACTTGACGATGTGTTAGAAACAAATCTTGTGGACTGTCTTCCAACTAAATTCAATAATCAAGCATGGATTATTGTACTGTAAAATGTCAGTTATTTTTAATGACGGTTGGAACCATGCTTTTTGTTCAGAAACATACAGGTCAAAATGCCAGGGCGTCGGGAAAGGCCATTTCTCGCATATCAGCCGTTAGCAGCAGGCCATTGCCAACCCTACTTTTTGCATCACCTGAGACTCGACTGCACGGCCCTTTAGGTTGAAATTCAATGCTTTAAGTCACTGTGCGTACGGCTCGTATTCTTGATTATTTTGATCGGGAATATACAAAATTTTGGATAGGCGTTCACCAAACGTGAATGGGACACACCGTACCGAAGCCGCAGCTGTTCCGTACCGTACCGTTCCGCAGAGCAGCTAGTGGTATAAGCAGAAGTAAGGTACCGCTAAAGACGAAAAGAGCCTGTAATGGTCATGGCTGGCTTATTAGTTTTCATATGTTCGCTATTCGTAACCCTATGTGTTGCGCAAACCTAGCCTGAACTCCGTGACCGGTCGATTAAAATTTGAAGGCCCTAACCGACTGCGCCACGGGCTTGTGGATTTGCCGGCTGAGCTTGGGCATATGTACTTGTGTGGGGAAAGGGTGAGTAGGCATTCACCACGCAGCAGGATGCGGGTTCGATTCTGGGGTTTCGAAACACCTTTGGTTGGGTATGGCTGTCTGCTGACGGCTTATAAGCCGGAAATGGTCATGTAAGCCTACCTGGTAATAGTCAATGTATGCAGATGATCAATGCCCAAGGATCGAACCCACGACTTGTTGATTAGAAGTCTAACGCGTTAACCACTGAGCCAGGGGCTCGTTGACTTGTCGGGTTAAATCGGAAATAGTGACATTGGCGAGTGGACGCCACATGGGATTGAGCTTTCGCATTGCCTCCAGATTGTGTTATCTCCTAGGCTTTTAGAACCCCTCCTTTTCCCGGGAATTTTTACGAAACTGGGATGACCTACTAATCTCTTGCCTGCTCTACACAAGTACGCAGCCTGAAGAACTTCATGAGGTAGCATAGCACTGCTTTAAATTACATCGCAAGTAAATAGTGTCGAATACTTACAAACGATTGGCTAAGTGGAACATAACCAGGCTTTATATATGCGAACTGGCAGATGAGTATTGCCGGCAAAGACAAGGAAGACGGTATTAGCTACTTCTGGCTTATTAATGGTCTTCATACAGCCACACCCAACCCCAGGTGGTGCACCACCGGAGGATCGAACCCGCGACCCGTTGATCCAAATTTTTACGTTCTAACTGTTGAACCACGGGCTCGTTGTCTTGCCCGTCTAGGTCAAGATTACTGACTGCATTCGTTGTTGAACATTTATCGATCCCTAACGTAACGTTACTTATAGGCGTTTCTCGTCTGCTGGCGGACTAGGGGGAGCCCCAAGGCAGAACGGGAAGAGCGATTTCCATTAGGGATCGGTGAACGTTCATCAATGAGTATATGCGAACTGTCTAACGTTTAAAACCGTTCTAGGATGGATGGTGGTTGGAAAGGCGGAATGAACGTGCTAATTGTATCATGACGGTGCTTTGATCAAATGGTATGAGCTACTGGTTGGCAGTTAGCAGTAGCTTATGATGACACAATTTGGGGAGAACGAAGCCAATTGTCGCTTGTCGTGGCAGTGGGTCTTTCCGTATCTTACAGCAAGAACCAATGTATAAGAAAAAGAGTTATATTCAGGATATGATGGAGACACATGCGAAGATATTAGTGAACTACTGTTACTATTAATACTTCTTATTCTTCTTCTTCGTCTTCTTCTTCTTCTTCTTCTTCTTCTTCTTCTTACTCTTCGTCTTCTTCTTCTTCTTCTTCTTCTTCTTCTTCTTCTTCTTCTTCTTCTTCTTCTTCTTCTTCTTCTTCTTCTTCTTCTTCTTCTTCTTCTTCTTCTTCTTCTTCTTCTTCTTCTTCTTCTTCTTCTTCTTCTTCTTCTTCTTCTTCTTCCTTCTCTTCTTCTTCCTACTTCTACTTCATCTTCTTCCTCTTCTTCTTCTTCTTCTTCTTCTTCTTCTACTTCTTCTTCTTCTCTACTTCTTCTTCTTCTTCTTCTTCTACTTCTTCTTCTTCTTCTATCTACTTCTATCTTCTTCTTCTTCTTCTACTACTACTATCTACTACTACTGCTATCTACTACTACTGCTACTTCTTCTCTACCTACTATTTCACTACTACTACTACTACTACTACTACTACTACTACTACTACTACTGCTGCTACTGCTACTGCTACTGCTACTGCTACTGCTGCTACTGCTATCTAGCTGCTACTGACATACTGCTACTGCTACTGCTGCTGCTACTAGCTGACTACTGCTGCTGCTGCTACTGCTAGCTGATCCTGCTGCTACTGCTACTGCTACTGCTGCTGCGTATTCTTCTTCTGCTACTGCTGCTTCTAAAGTGGGTAGCTGGAAGCAGAATTATCTTACTTCCCTTATGGCTTGGCAATTTTACAAAGCATGCCACTGCACAGTCTGTTGTTGATGCACCTGTGGGTCCTGACGATATCTCTTCGTAAAGTAAAGCGATACGTAAATAATTCGACCGACCTATCCTAGAGGGAAAAAGTTTCAAGCAAATGAAAAATAAAGAGTCGCAAAGTTACTACTTGCCACCGCCCATCCAGTTGAGCAGCACAATTTGCATTATTCATTTCCGTATAAACAGTCTCCTCTGCACACAAACACACAGCCTGAGAACGAACTCGTCCGAGGAGTAAAAAGAGGCGCTGGACCGAACAACGCCGGCAGAGACTCGACCGGCCCACTATCGCCGTCGAGATGGTGACTCATCATCCACGCAGCTGCACTTCAGGCCTCAAGAGGGCCGCAGGAGCGAACAAAAATATCGATTAGTCAGTCGGCGAACGCATTTTTTCAGTAATTCATCAAAGCAACTGGAATTTCCAGTTACAATCAGCTTGGACGATGTTTTATTCACTGAAAAACCCCAGGTACTTCGCTTAGTAAATGCAAATACCTCCTTAAATAATTCGTAAAACGATTTGATAGATTTTTCAGAAAATGATCGATGGATCCGACGCAATCACACCGGAAGTCTACAAGCATGGTGGGCCCCCGGCTGATGGCAGAACGCACAACACTCTTCCAGGAGATGTGGCGCCAAGGACAAGTTTCTCAGGAATTCAAAGACGCGAACATCGTCCATCTCTGCAAGCGGAAAGGGAACCGGCAACTCTGTGAAAATCACAGAGTCATCTCTTTGCCCAACATCGCCGGGAAGATCTTTGCCCGTATATTTTTCAATCGTAAGAACGGTCACCTAGAGCAGGGACTGCTTCCGAAAGCCAATGTGGCGTCCACCGACACCGCGGAACAACCGACATGATGTTCGCCAAACGCCAGCTACAAGAGAAGTGCCAGGAGATGCGGACTCACCTATACACTACCTTCGTGGATCCAACGAAAACATTTGACACGGTGAATCATGAAGAACTGTGCAAAGTCATGCAGAAATTCGGCTGTCCTGAGCAGTTCACGCACCTGGTGCGTCAGCTTCATGACGGGATGACGGCGTGCGTAACTGACAACGGGACGGTATCCGAAGCATTTGCAGTGACCAACGGAGTGAAGCATGACTGCGTATTGGCCCCCACCCTGTTCAGTCTTATGTTCTCGTCTATGCTGATGGAAGCCTACCGTGAATTGCTACCTGGGATCCGCATCGCCTATAGAACTGACGGACACCTTCTCAACAGTCGGCCTATGCAGGCTTCAACGCTAATGTCTACGACTACAGTCTATGACTTGCTCTTCGCGGACGACTGTGCCCTTAACATCTTGACGGATGAGGACATGAAAAGGAGTATGGACCTATTCGCCGCTGGCTGCGCCGATTTCGGATAAACAATCAATACAGCGAAAACGGTTGTCATGCGCCAGCCGCCACCCAGCGCGGCACACAATGCTCCCCGAATCAATGTCAACGGTGCTCAACTCAAAAACGTGGAAACCTTCACTTATCTAGGCAGCAAGCGTTCACGCAACACGAGAATCGATGACGAGGTTGCCCAATGGATCTCCAAAGCTAGTCAGGCCTTCGGCCGGCTGAAGGCCTCCGTGTGGAATCGCCCCGGTATTCACCTAAACACCAAACTGAAGATGTACAAGGCCGTCGTCTTGACGACACACCTTTATTGAGTGGAGACCTGGACCGTCTACTCAAACCAAGCCAGGAAGCTGAAACACTTCCATCTCAGCTACCTCCACAGAATACTGAAGCTGAGCTGACAAGAAAGGATCCCTGACATGGAATTCCTGGAGTGTACCGGAATCCTCAGCATCCATGCTATGCTGCAACAAGTGCAACTTCGATGGGGTTGCCACCTGGTGAGTATGGACGATGAGCGACTTCCCAAATGACTTTTTACGACGATATCGCTACGGGTGCTCGCCGACCGGCAGGTAGGCAGACAAAGAATGCCGTTGTGCAGTAAACTATTGATGCAGTTTGGGTGGGCCATGACATCTCTCTTTCTAAGGTAACACGATAAGGAAACATTTCGACCGAACGATTTGATAGATTTTCAGAAAATGATTGACGGAGGGTCAAACGAGGAGCTAAACCATTACGAATGACTCCTGCAGAAGGACCCGATGTAGTAGGAAAAAGAGACATCCTCGGGCAGTGATGAAGACACAGACAAAATATATCATTAAACTAATAATACTGCTTGTTCTAGCGTGACCGTTAGGTCCTTATTTCTCACAAAATGATTTTTTGACTAGAATTCCCATCCCATATTAAGGCATACAATCAACTGTCGATGAACCTTGGGTGGGCTAGAGTAAAACCTAAAATCCATTTGTCCATCGCTTTGAGCCGCACAATTTGCAGCTACATTGCACTGTACGAGGGGAACATTTGCAATGAAGAGGCAGTTGGGGGGTAAAGAGCGACGACCGTTGCAGGCCACATCGATGTGTGTTTATTCATTTGCCTGCCCCTGTAGAGCAGGATACATTGGCCGAACAACGAGGCGTCTGGTGAAGAGAGTACACGAACGCGTGCCTGCCTGGCTAGGCAAAGTTGAAAGTCGATAAATTTCGCCTTCAACTCTCGCATATTTAAGTGAGATGAACCACCTGTTTGACGCAAAATAAGTCTTCCAAATTATCTACCGGGACCCGGCACGATAGTTGAACCGTCGTTTTCGACAATGTCCACCGTATGCTGTGCAGGGACGGTGACTCGCGCCGGATTATAGTGAGAGTAAACTTGCGTTGAATCTACCTCACTGCGCTGGGCCGTCGACCGCACTTACTTCCCACCACCACAATCAAACCACCGTCCGAGCCAGCCAGGTGTCTCATGTAGCTCAACACCGTTTGTGTAGCACTCTCGGAAATTTTCGACCACTTGATTGTGTGTTAGAAACAAATCTTGTGGACTGTCTTCCGAATAAATCACGCATGGATTATTGTACTTTCAAGTGAATAACTGTGAGTTATTTATAACAACCATTGAAAACATGCTTATTGTTCCGAAACTTAACGGTCAAAATGCCAGCGCATTGGGAAAGGCCATTTCCCGCATATGAGCCGTCATCAGCCAGCCATACCCAATCCACGTGTTGCACCACCTGAGGCTCGACTGTATGGCCTTTTGGGAAGAAATTCAACACTTTAAGTCACTGCACAAAGTGCTCGTATTCATGCTTGTTTAGATCGGGAAGATACAAAACTTTGGAGAGACGCTCACCAAACGGTAATGGGACACACCGTACCGTTTTGCCTTAGAGCTCAGTCTCTAGCACCACCAGCAGCCGCACAGCGATTATTGGTATAGGCCGTAGAAAGGTACCGATAAAGATGAAGTGATCCTGGAATGATAATGGCTGGCTTATTAGTCGTCATCTGTTCGCTATTCGTAACCCCATGTGTTGCGAAAACCTAGCCTGAATTCCGTCGATTAAAATTTGAACGCCCTAACCGACTGCGCCACGGACTCGTGGTTTTGCCGGCTGAGCTTGGGCATATATACTTATGTGGGGGAAAGTGTGAGCAGGCATTAAATGAGCAGCAGGATGCGGGTTCAATTCTGGGGTTGCACAACACCCTTGGTTGGTTATGGCTGTCTGATGACGGCTTATAAGCCGGAAATGGCCATGTTAGCCTACCGAGAGGAAAATGTAAATGCCAAACGAGGAATGGAAACATTTCGACCGAACGATTTGATAGATTTTTCAGAAAATGATCGATGGAGGGTCAAACGAGAATCTAAACCATTGCGAATGACTCATGCAGAAGGACCCGAGTAGTTGAAAATATACACCTTCAGACGATGAAGCCACAGACAGAAATATATTATTAACTTAATATTACTGCGTATTCTAGCGTGACCGTTATGTTCTTATTTCCCACAAGTTGATTGTCTTTTACTGAAATTCCCATCACACATGACGGCAGACAAAGAATGCCGTTTCGCAGTCAACGGTCGATGGGTGGGCCATGATATCTGTATTTATAAGGTAACACAATTATAAAATATTTCGACCGAATATTGCTGGAGGAAAACGTTAAAGCCAAACGATAAATGCCGCTTTCCTTATCGTGTACGGTATTGAAGAGCCTTTTGTTCATCGATTTGACCCGCACAATTTGCAGCTACACTGCACTGTACGAGGGGGCATTTACAAAGAAGAGGCAGTTGATCGAAAAGATGTGGATTTTTGAATATCAACCTCCCAACCTGAGAGCTACAGATCTGCACACTAGTTTTAGGGCAAAGATTTTCCTAGACAAGGATACTCTCACTCATGGGGTTGCATCTTGATGAACCGTTTGAGATGGAAAGGGGGGGAAGAAAACTTATCTAAGCAAACCAGTTCGGATTTCAGTCAAAATGGGTCAAGCGTGATAAACACTGCAACGCGCGGCAAACAGTCAGTCATGCGGGGAGGGAGAATGAGAGGAGGGGTGCTTGAATGGGGGAAGGGGTTCGTCTAGTATCAGTCCTTACCAAGGCAATGCGAGGTTGATAATATGATCCAACTACTAAGAGAGTAGCGAAGATTCTCATTGAAAAATTCAAAAGACAATTTGGTGAGCATACGTTTGCTTTCGATAAATTCTCATCAGGCCTTTACATTTATATCACTGTGTAACTAAGTCAAATATGTGGGTAAGTAGAACAAATTGTACGGTTTTCAGGGTGGGAGGAAAGAAACAAAATTGCGGTCAGATGAATGGTTGCCGCGGCGTCAGGTAATTAGATGCGGGCGGCTAAATTTGTGGCTTTCGGCCACGATAATTGCGGTGCCTGCATAAAGGTCTTTTAATAGCACAGGAGGGGGACGCCGATTAACTACGGCTGGCTAAATTAGCGGTCGTTGATCCGGGTTGGATGCAGGGGTCACTGCGTCGGTTGGAGGTGCTGGAATGTTCGCCATATGTGAGGTGGGGGTGGCGAAAAGTGAGATTCTAAATGCCGAAGAATTATCAGCCAGGGCTACAGGGGTGAGCTCTAGTTCGTTAGTCCTGCACGTAACTATTCGTAATGAGCATCTAGATTCTAGAGGCTTGGCCCTCTGGCAGGACCAGCACGAAAACCAGAACTCTGCTGGCGGTTGGATCATATGATCTACCTCGCATTTCCGTGGTAAGGACTGATACTAGACGAAGCCCTCCTCTCATTCTCCCTCCCCCCGCATGATGGACTCTTATCCCGCTCGTTGCAGAGTTAATCACGCTTGACCCATTTGGACTTAAATCTGAACTGGTTTGCTTAGATAAGCTTTCCTCCCTTTCCCTCAAACGGTTCATCAAGAAGTAACCCCATGAGTGAGAGTATTCTTGTCTAGGAAACTCTTTGCCCTAAAACTAGTGTGCAGATCTGTAGCTCTCAGGTTTGGAGGTTGATATTCAAAAGTCCGTATATTTTCGATCATCTGCCTCTTCTTTGCAAATGCCCCCCTCGTACAGTGCAATATAGCTGCAAATTGTGCGGGTCAAATCGATGGACAAAAGGCTCTTCAATACCGTACACGATAAGGAAAGCGGCATTCCTCGTTTGGCATTTACGTTTTCCTCTCGGTAGGCTTACATGGCCATTTCCGGCTTATAAGCCGTCATCAGACAGCCATAAC
Source organism: Schistocephalus solidus (assembly GCA_017591395.1). NCBI lineage: Eukaryota > Metazoa > Platyhelminthes > Cestoda > Diphyllobothriidea > Diphyllobothriidae > Schistocephalus > Schistocephalus solidus. The sequence goes on from WEDG01007184.1 coordinate 13,311, forward strand.
CAACCAAGGGTGTTGTGCAACCCCAGAATTGAACCCGCATCCTGCTGCTCATTTAATGCCTACTCACACTTTCCCCCACATAAGTACATATGCCCAAGCTCAGCCGGCAAAACCACGAGTCCGTGGCGCAGTCGGTTAGGGCGTTCAAATTTTAATCGACGGAATTCAGGCTAGGTTTTCGCAACACGTAGGGTTACGAATGGCGAACAGATGACGACTAATAAGCCAGCCATTATCATTCCAGGATCACTTCGTCACTTAACGAGACAGGCATGCGTTTGCGTACTCTCTTCTCCAAACACCCTCGTTGTTCGGCAAATGTATCCCTGCTCCACATGAGAAGTAAATGAATAAACACACATCGATGTGGCCTGCAACCGTCGTCGATCGTTACCCCCGACTGCCTCTTCTTTGCAAATGTGTCCCCTCGTACAGTGTAATGTAGCTGCAAATTTTTGCGGCACAATGCGATGGACAGTAGGCTCTTCCATACCGTAGTTTTTATTTTTTTCGTTTTGGCTTTAACGTTTTCCCTAGCACAAGTCGGACGAAAAATTTAATCATTCTGTTACAGTAGAAAGAAATGTGTCATGGCCCACCTGAAATGCTTTCGGGAGCAGTCCCTGCTCTAAATGACCGTTCATACTACTACTAATAGTATTAGTAGTAGTAGTAGAAATAGTAGTATTAGTAGTAGTAGTAGTAGTAGTAGTAGTAGTATTAGTAGTAGTAGTATTAGTAGTAGTAGTAGTAGTAGTAGTAGTAGTAGTAGTAGTAGTAGTAGTAGTAGTAGTAGTAGTAGTAGTAGTAGTAGTAGTAGTAGTAGTAGGTGTAGTAGTAGTAGGTGTGGTAGTAGTTGTAGTAGTAGTACTAGTAGTAGTAGTAGTAGGTGTAGTAGTAGTAGTAGTAGTAGTAGTAGTAGTAGTAGTAGTAGTAGTAGTAGTAGTAGTAGTAGTAGTAGTAGTAGTAGTAGTTGTAGTAGTAGAAGTAGTAGAAGTAGTAGGATTAGGTAGTAGTACTAGAAGTAGTAGTAGTAGTAGTAGTAGTAGTAGTAGTAGTAGTAGTAGTAGTAGTAGTAGTAGAAGTAGTAGTAGTAGTAGGTAGTAGTAGTACTAGAGTAGTAGTAGTAGTATAAGTAGTAGTAGTAGTAGTAGTAGTAGTAGAAGAAGAAGAAGAAGAAGAAGAAGAAGAAGAAGAAGAAGAAATAGAAAAAGCAGAAGTATTTATAGTAACAGTAGTTCACTAATATCTTCGCATGTGTCTCCATCATATCCTGAATATACCTCTTTTTCTAATACATTGATTCCTGCTGTAAAATACGGAAAGACCCACTGCTACAACAAGCGACAATTGGCTTCGTTCTTCCCAAATTGTTTCAACATAAGCAACTGCTTACTGCCAACCTGTAGCTTATACCATTTGATCAAAGCACCGTCATTATACAATTAGCACGTTCATTCCTCCTTCCCAACCACCATCCATCCTAGAACGGTATTAAACGTTAGACAGTTCGCATATACTCATTGATGAACGTTCACCGATCCCTAACGGAAATCGCTCTTCCCGTTCTGCCTTGGGGCTCCCCAAGCCCGCCAGCAGATGAGAACGGCTATAAGTAACGTTCCGTTAGGGGATCGATAAACGTTCAACAACGAATGCAGTCAGTAATCGTGACCTAGACGGGCAAGACAACGA
>WEDG01007188.1:0-19198 GCA_017591395.1 Schistocephalus solidus
GGAGGAGGAGGAGGAGGAGGAGGAGGAGGAGGAGGAGGAGAGGAGGAGGAGGAGGAGGAGGTGGAGGAGGAGGAGGAGGAGGAGGAGGAGGAGGAGGAGGAGGAGGAGGAGGAGGAGGAGGAATGGCATGAAAGGAAACGGACACGCCGGAACGCAGGAAACCAACACAAGGAAGGAAAGAACACATGGATTGATGGACAGGAAACAGGATATGGAGGAGGGACAGACAACAGTAACGGAGGAAGGGTGAAAATGGAGGATGAAAAGACAAGTGGATTACAGGAAGGAATACATGGAAGGACACGAAGGGAAACAACGAAAGAGAGCCAGGAAGGAAGACAAGGAATGGAAATGAAGGAGACAGAAAAGAAGAATGGAAGCCCCAGAAGAATTAAAAGGACATGGAAAACGGAATATGGAAGGCCGACAGGGAACTGGAAACAGTGGTGGAATGGAAATACGGAAATGAAGGCAGGGAAAGAACGCACCAGCGGAACACATTTGAACATGGAGTGGAAATGAAAAAGGACCAACTGAGCCCAGACACCTGACCGACTTTGAATAGGAAGGAATGGAATGAATAAATGAATAACCCTAAGGGAATGGACAAATGACTTACCTGAACGGAATGAATGAAAGCACAACAAATGAAGAAGGCCGTGGAATGGTGGGGAATGGAGGAATGGTCAACAATGTAATGAAATGGCAGAGATAACAATTAAAAAAATGACTGGAAGTTCAATAGGAAGATGAATAAAACTTTAAACCATAGCACAATCAGCTGCAACCTAAAATTACCTATGAGCAAGATGCCGCAGGCTGTGCTGGGGAAACGGCGCGGTTTTATGAGACCTTTCAGTATTATGCTAAATTCAACAAGGACCCTAATTAAGTACGAGGGTACAGATTATCCTAATCACGATTATTGATAACTGTAGCACTAAAATCCTCCTGCCACACAAAGTGCTCATCTCATTCGGACCCCGCGTCCTGCTAACCAGCTCTCATCTGTGGCTGCACTGAGGGCGTGATAAACGATACGACGAAAGCAAGTGAGAGAATACTGCGCGCCCCTCAAACGCCGGCGAATTTTGCGAGATGGGTGCTTCGGTAATGCGAGCAAACCAGTTGTGTTGCGGCACGCGTGGACGGACATTTACGTCACGCTAACCATTGCACAAAAGCAGTCCATCCATTGCAAGAGAAAAGTTTGCAGAGTTGAGGCGTGTGTTGTGTAAGTCTTCTTGAGCAAGGCATCGCTGCTTGCCGGGGATAGTGGCTATTCGCGTAAGAACTGTCATTTGGTTACCTGGTCGTCTTCTCTATCCTACGAATGCTTTAAAAAGACAACCTCCGGATGGACTGAGTCAGGCTGTAATGGGTCCCTCTTAATGTGGCCTCTATGGCACTCCCACTCCACGAAAACCGAGTCAGGAGCGACAACTCGTCTGGATACGCCTCCGACCCCATAAGCCCCCTGCGCCCTTTCTCGCCTCCGGTCTACATGATTCGGCCATGAAACAGGGCCCAGGTGAGTGAGAAATGCGGTACCTAATCGGTGTACCTCATTGGAATCAATGGTCGAACTGTGTCAGTTTTAGAAATTTCCATTTGGGAGAACTGAATCTTCTGTAAACTATAAAGTTCATATGCTGAATGGTGAAAAAGTTCAAGCTACGTAATGTGTTCGTAGGTTAGAAACACAAGTGGTAAGAAAGTCCTTTTTACAGAGAAAATTTCATAAAAGCCAACGGCGGGATCGAACAGTAACCGGTGTACTCGGAGCATGGAACTGCACAACCTCAGCATTTTCTCCGTGATATGGCTTGCTGAGACGAATTCACCGGTTATATACGACAGTATATGCTTGTGGCGTGATTTCGTCTGTCATGCAGAAATCAGTCACTGGGTAGTTCATCGAAAACCACCTCCACGGTCTACCACTGCTTAGTAACAGGCATGCTCATCAGTCGTTAGCTTGTGTCAAACCCGTTTTCCTAAAGCCTTTCTCAAGTGGCCAAGCAAGGACGTGAGCAGGGATGATAGGACTTACTTTGCCACTGGGCGAGTTTGAACGAAGCCGCCAAACAAATTTAAAAAAACTATAAACTCGAAAACTGACCATAAAACATTATTAAGAGGAGGTAGTAGTGTGCGGTAGTGAGTTCTGGTCAAATTTATTTGGGCATCAAGCTTCGAGGTTCAACTTAATATTCCTTAAAACCTAAAGACATCTTGGAGGGTACGACGGGGGAAAGCGGAACGGTTGTCATGGCAAACCTATCCATTCGCAGTCATTTTTTATGCATTATTATGAACCTAGACAGTCAGGTGTACCTGAGAGTAAATACGGTGATGCGGAGGGATGACCCTTACCATCTTAATCGCTCGTGCAGTCGGGCTGGTCTCCTCCGGTGACTGACTTCGGTACCGAACACGCCGCTGCGTCCGGGCATCCGGAACCTTATTACTGTCGGAGGACTGGTCTGATGACGCGGGCAGGAGGGCCAGCACTGCGACCCAATCAAAGAGCAGGAAGATGAGGAGAGCTGTCCGAGCCCTGGCTGGGGCATCCCAGGCCTGCCAGAGGGCGCAAACTGACTGCAGTCTCCGCGGGGGATAGAACAGCAGTTGCGAGGAACCACTACCATCCACTAGATCCTCCTGGTCCATCCAAATATTCTTAGCGATGCTGTTGCCATCCACCTTCTCCTTCCCCTCCCTTTCTGTCTGCCCGAAAAGGTACTTTAGCAGACGATAAGTGATTGGCGGAGAGAAGGGGGTCTCCCGTGACTGTATGTCCTCCGGGAGGTCAGCGTAGCGCTTTTGGAAGGAGGCGATAAGGCGAGCCAGAGGAACCGGGCAATAGGGTGTCAGCTGGCGAACACATCTGAAATGAGGGTAGTTATGGTAAACTAGCCATGAAAAAGGGTTGATTGTGGAAATTAGGAAATATGTCTGCCTGGTGTGATCGTCCCCTCGAGTTCACGGCACCGCCATCAGCAAAAGGACACACTCAAGAACAGGGTGGCGTTCACAAAGATGCGAGTCCGAGGTTAGGAGGAGCCGTCCAAACCGATCCGCTTACACAGCGCCGTGACGGCTCTTCCCACGCTGCACTATCGATCCACCCATTTGGCGCGCGCGTGAGCTGCCGACAGGATGAGTCGGGATGCTACCCACTGAAGACCACTAGCTGATTGGTTCGATCACCGTCCGGCCTTGAACACACTCGTACGTTCTTTGTTTGCCTTAAAGATCGCTGTTAGCATACGGCAATACACTCCTATTCTTCTGCCATTGCTGTTCGGTTCTCCTTTGGGGATTCGATCGACCCGTTGTTTTACGGGCGACCATCAAGGCTTGTGGCAAGATCATAACAAAAAGTTGTTCTTTAGCTGAGCCATTGAACGTGAGCCGGGTCGAACCACACTTCCGCTCCCTCTTATATGAGTCAGTGGCACATCCAAGCCCGATTATAGTTACACTGGGTGAAGTGACTGAAGTGAAGTCTTATGTGTGATATTGAAGAATACGCTACATTTTACAAGTGGCAGTCTGCCTATCTTCACTCTGTGAGCCAGTCAACAAATGGCCAGATGAGGCGTACATTTCATGGCACCACCTTGTCTACGTATACTAATAGTCAAAATACGAATGCCTATGATGGTTTTGGATTGAGACCCAAGGCATAACGGGATGAACACGTTACGTCAGCTTATCGGATGCACCCATCTACCATTAAATTATGGCTACGTCCATTCTCCGCATCAGTTAATTGACCGACTCGGACAGCGGCTGTGGCCTGGAAATGGGATACAGAACAAGGTCAACATCTCGGCACATTTCCCTCACTATAAACAATCTGATGCTTGAAACTAACACGGTGCGCTAAAAGCCGTGGCTTGAAAGGTTGTCAACTGACAGGGAAACTCAGACCACGAAGTCAGCCGAATGTGTGTTGTGTGAAGTGGCCGACTGGTGGACTGAGTGCCCAGTTTTAATGGTTCCTTCTTAATGTGGCCTCTATGGCACGCCCACTTCATGGAATTCGAGTTAGGGGTGACTGGTCATTTAGAGACGGCTCTGGTTGTGCCAGCCACCTGTGACATTTCCATCCTCCGGCCTTCTTCATATGGTCACAACACCAGGTCCAAGTGGCAGATGAGGGTGCGGTAGATGCAGTGCAAGTCTAGCTTAACTGTAATCTAATTCACGCGCAAGTCACCGTCCCTGCGTCATCTTGTTGTGGGCAGACAGTGTACCTCGTCAAAATCGACGGTCGAACTAATACCCTCACAACTGGCCACGCTGAATACGCGTTAGAACACGGCACGGCATGCGTCATTAGAGCTGCGCAGAGGCCGCACATCAAATAACAAATTTCACACATGGAGGGCTGTAATGGCAAGCCTAGGCGCAGGGTCATGCCGAGCCAGGCACTGGCGCCCAATTCCAGCATCAGATGGATAACCGGCACGGGCAGCGGAAGGCTGCAAAGGGGAGACAGAGCGAGTTCCAATCTGTGGAATCCACCACCACGGTAATTCGGCTCAGTTCTCACAATAAAATCCAACGAGACATGCTAAAAGTTTTGATATGAAGGGCTAACATCTGAGATAGTAACTTGGTCCTAGCAGAAAAGAAAGTCGAGATGTAGTGGCTCTTTCTGAATGCGGTCTAGATGATATTCAAATACGGATGGAATCCGAGCAACCCCGGTGTTTATGTGAAAACATGGCCAAATGGTTGGGGACCAAGCCGTGCGTAGCACGCGTAGACAGGTTGCTAAGATTTTTCAGGCAATGCGCCCTAGCCAGCCATCGGTTGTCCTCACTGAGTCTTGCCAACGAGCCTAGGTGTTGGAGGAGAGTGTGGGAGATGCTCGCAAATCTGCTACTAGTAAAAACTAATTCACGTACAAGGTAAACGTCCTATGCCCACCTCATCGTGGGGCGCAAGTTGAACATCGTCGTTCATAACGGTCAAACTGCCGGAGATATTAAGCGCAGTGATTGATGCTGTGTGTCACATGGATGTGCAACTGTCGCAGACTCGGCGCAGCCCACGCCACGAGTCTAGTGCAACAGCGGAAGCTCCAACCAATCACTAAGGATACCAACAGGAATTGCTGACAATGGCTAAAAAATACAGCCCTGCTAAAATCTGCTGCTTGTTGGCAATTGAGCCATTCTATTGTTAGAAGAAAAAACCTCTCCAGATGAGCAACACCACAGGCATCCGCAGGAAACCGTCAGGAGAGGTAAGAGGGCAGAAAACTGCCAGATCTGCTACAAAATTACGTCTGTTCGCGCACTCATGCAGTACTTTTAGATATAGTACGTGGCCCATCACATGGAAGGTGCGGAAATTTACGTAAGATTGCTAATTACTCACAAACCGGCATCAAAAAAGGGAAAAAATTTCAAATAATAAATACCGGTTTAAAGTAACTTATGCTGCCTAGAAAAACGGGAAAATTATGAAAACGTAAAAAGCATTGTATCGAAGTAAACTTAAGTTTTAGATGTACAAAAAGCCTTTCCATGCAAAAAACGGCTAGATAAATCAGAACAAGTAGAACAACGTTTGAAAATAGTCTTTAAGTGAAGGTGGCACTTACATATGCTTCAAGGATAAACTGAATTCCAAGTGTGATCGTAGCAAACGGCCTACAGTTTGAGTATAGACACGAATAGGGTTGCATGAGAGTTGTTGTATTTATTCTGTTCTACCTTGTTTCAGATGCTTTTGACTAAGTACAACAAGTTTTCGTTTGATTTCACAGCTAGGAACGTCATAAGCTCAAATGTGAAGAGGTAAGTCAGTGCCTCATAAGTTTAAATAGAATTATCAGGTGCAATCGTATACCTAGCAGTTGGTTTATATTACGAGAGCTTTCCTTTCGTAATTTTTTAAAATGTTTCTGGTGTTGAACTATGATCAGATTCAGATCGCCCTTGAAATAGCGGTGAATACTTCACAATTTTCAGTGCTTTCAATCGAGTGCTCAACAATGTAGATTCTGCATTTTTTCAGTCGATAAAAAATCTGATTTCCTAAAAATGACCCAGTAGATTGCTGCTTGCTTCATCTGATTTATGTAGAGAAAAAATCAGTTGTCAAGTGCGGCAAGCTTCGTTTGGTAAAACGTTTGAATTTAGATTAATCTCTTCTCAAAGAAAACATGCGCCGATGCGCAACCCACGGCAATACCAGATAACATAAACTTTCTCTCAAATTTGTTAACATTTTGATTTATAAAAGTATTTATAAACATATTCGGCAAGCAAAGGAGATGATTTCCGGAAAAAGTTAAACGGATCAACAAAATATGCAGCATTTTAGTTGCTCATAATTGATCACCTCAAGTTCCGTCAAGACGTTTCATGAGATAGGTCGCATAGTGTGTCTAAACGCATCACTAAAACCCCCAAGTGCATAATACCGATAAAGAAAGAAGGTTAGTAAAAAAAATGAGTATAAATTAGAGATGCGCCATTGCAGTGATGGTGGTGGCGGTGGGGGGGAGGGTGAGGGGGTAAGACTACTTAAAACTGTCTACAAGTACACAAGTTAATAAAAAAGAAGGTTGTTTCCGATGCCAACACTTAAAGCCCTATTAAAACAGCTACAAAAGGCAAGCGGCTTACCCAAACTTCCCAAAAACTGGAGCCTTGACGGCGTCTTCGGAGAACACTTGCGGTAGAAGACCGAGGCGCAGGAGGAGGCCTACTGTGTGCGTGTAATCACTGTAGGCCCTGATGATGCGCAGTTGATCAGACAAACGCACTCTGTCCGTGTCGCAGGCCACATCATCCTGCTTCTCGGCGGGACCCAGGACGTTCAGGGCGAGATCAGCGAGCTCGCGCAACTAAAAGGATGTGGGAGGGGTGCGTATTATCCTCAAAAGGAATATACTGCTATTCACGCTCGGCAGTAGCACCTTGAAGTAAGACATGAGGGGTATAGCATACGGATGAAGCAGGAGAAGAAATAAGATGCGACATGAACTCCAGTCGCACGAAGATTCGCGAAAAACTGTAAGGGCAGAGACATCATTTGGTTTACTAATGCAATTGTCGGCTGTCTGCAATTCCCCGCTAGACCACAAAATTGCTATGCTATTACAGCCGGACAACTCAGGTGACCCATATGAAATAGTGGAGGTAGGGAAATAATGCAACTTATCGTCACCCTCCACCCCCCTCTCCCCAACCCTCTGCAGGAGGAGCAGATGCGATCGGCGGAACAAGATGTTTATTAGCCTGACGTTTCAGGTTCTCACTCGAACCCATCATCATAGACAGTAACAGACAATAGTGACAGAGGCACAAGGTTCGCAGTACCTTGTGCCCATAAAATTCTTGTTTCGGCGATCGTATCTTCTCCTACTGGACTGCTTCCTGGAACTCGCATGTTAGCTCTCATCGGTGAACTACCTGCGTTGGTCATTTCTCTTTTGTTCCTAATTTATTGACTGGTTTCAAACAGACGTACTAGGCTGCTAAGGACACTTTTTTCTGGGTTTAAAGACCCTTACCGAGTAAGATCATCTTGGTCAACTTGTGCAATTTTGAATAGATCAGGAAGAATGTACGAACGGTGTTCAATTGAATGATATGAAAACCCATGGCTTTAACTATGAGTTTGAATTGCCAAGGGAAGATGAGGGTGAACTAGGTGGGCATTTTATGATAATTGGCTTGAATCGCAGCGTTTTACGGACATGTACGAGGGGAGAACCCAAAAAACGATAATTATGTTCTGAAGGCAGTGCTGCTCTATACCGCCAGGTACGTCTACTATACAGCTCTTCCTGCACAGTTTACCAAGTAGAGTTCATGAGGAGCCATTGCAGGCGACAGAATAGTTGTTTTATTAAACCCCTCCCAACGATCTTGGCGATTTTGTGAGGACAAAATTCAAGGAGCAACGTGCCCATAATGGCTGGTTTTAGCGACATCAAAGGAGTCGGTCATGTTGAATTTGTTTCCCGTGGCAGCACAATGAACCAACATTACTGTCTGCGAGTGCTGATGCGATTGCGTGAGGCAGTGAGCCAATTGAATTGTGGCGATCGGGGGACTAGCTACCTTATCACGACAACGCGCCTTTCCACACAGCGTTCAAAATCCACCAGTTTTGGAAAAAAAAATAACAACGCTATCTCAGCCGCTTACTAACCCCATCTAGCCCTCTGCAACTTCCTATCCCCAAGAATTAAAAAAAAAACCTAGAGGGGAAGCGTTTTCCGAGCGTAGAAAAAGTAAAGAAAAAAATCGCTAGAGGCACTTAATAGCATTAGTTCAGCCGAATATCAAATATGTTTCGAACAGCGGAAACCCGTTGGGAAGAGTGCACATCACCTAATGCACCGTATTTTGAAGTGGATTACTGTTTTTGATATGGTACCTTACAGTTTTAATTGTTTGGGTAACCTCTCGTTTACCAAATCTCTATATTTAGCCATCCTGCCCGTGAGCAGGATGGTTCGAATGGACAGTGGTTGGACGACTCCTGTCAAAAAGTTTGGTGTTATTTCCAGATGCGAAGACATGTTGTACCTTGGGAGAAGTTCAATTGCATTATGAGAGAGAGGTGACGTATGCGTGAGGAACACTTGCGAACATCAAAGCCATTTCGCTTTCCCATCACAATGCGCACCAGCGGCAAGACGGGGCCTCATATAACTTGAAAACCGCGTGCGTCGCGGTCTACTCGAGTCATACAGCAAAAGATGCGATCGAGAGTGAAGTTTATCGGCCTGACGTATCGGATTCTCGCTCGAACCCTTCATCAGAGACAGTTGCAGATAAGGGTGATGATGACGGGGTCAAGGGAGAATCCAAAACATCAGGCCAATAAACACTACGTTCCATCGATCGCATCTTCTGAAATGCTGCCTTGAACTCGCCTATTCGCTTCGATAGGTACTCGATTCATGTTTTTTGGCAATTAGCAAGCGCAATCACCTCCCCACTCCATATTCGATGCTGAGACTTTGCCAAGGCAAGGCATCTGGTCACGCGCAGAACGCCTGGACGACCGTGCCAGTGCCAGTGTCGGTGAGTCAAATAGCCCACGAACCCACAAATGACGGAATTTCAACGATTAGCAACTCAGATCTGGGCAGTTAAAAAGCTAGTTTTGATAGGCATGTAAATGCATCCTATAAATACTGCAACACCTAGGCAAATCACTACTATTATCGGATACCGTCTCTAATGATGCATTCGAGTGTGAACCAGAAACGGCAGGTGAATAAAGCTCATGTTTCAGCGATCGTCACTCTTGCTTCGCATCGCTGTGGCCCTTATGGCACTCCCAATCAGTTGGGATCCGAGCCGCCCCTCTCTTCTGTTGCTGTGATCTTGTTTGGAGTAGGACCACAGTGCGTGGGCCTGCGCCCTCTGTCATCTCCGGTCTTTATGACTCTGTCTTGAGACCGAGTCCAGGTGAGGGGAGTGGAACAGAAAGTGAGGTAGATGCATCGCAAGTCTACTCTTACTATAATCCAGCGCGAGTCACCGTCCCTGCATAGCATATGGAAGACATCATCGTAAACGACGGTCAAACTAGCGTGAGTAACCAAAGCGGCTTCAGTTCCATTCGAGGAAACCGCTTAAATGTGTGCTGACCAAGGAAAATTAACATGGTTCTATCTTTTCGGCTCCATTGGACCACGAGCAAATAAAATCAGACTTCTGAAGTCGTTGTTCACTCAAATTACGGTTGTCTGTTCGGCCTATTCTCGTGGACCTTAATAAGACCACAAACGGGAACACTTAAACAGCATCGACCGCAATTCACATTCACGTACCCATCGGGTTCTGTTGGCCGGACTAGGCCGAGAGGACCACGAATGTGGTTGGGTGTAGTTTTCGACCAGACAGACAGCCTTAATCTGTGCAAAGGACTATTTACTCCCTGCTGTCCGAAAGGACAAAAACAACCACGCCCGGTGAAGGGGTAAAATGATTTTGCAGCATCAGTTGTAGCAGCTTCTGGCATGCAGGATAGGAGCTCAGTTAGGTATTGCTGAGCCAGGGAGCCGGGTACAAGGTGTGATTGTCAATAAATCAAAGACACTACCTGCCTGGGTACATCGTATATCCAGAAATCTCAAAGACACCACAAAAAGGCTCTTACCTGACTGACGCATGCATTGATTTCGTCCAGCGCTGAAGAGTTTAACTTTTGCGAATCCGTCCCTTCGGCTTCTTCACCAGCAGCCAACGTGAGAAAAATGGGCTCACAGAGCCTATTGAAGGTGGTTTTATAACCAAGCCATCGAAGCCAAATCCATGCTCGTATAAAGCTGCTATCTGAGGTGGTATTGGTAGCTCCAAAAGTGGAGGAATTCTTCAACTTCGTCAGACCCTACATATGACAGAAAGTGCGCAATAAAGTTTTCTTTTCTCGTCAGAAGAAGCTGGCACGCCTTGTTATGGCAGTTTGGGCTATATCAGCGTAAGGGAGGGGAGAGGGGGGTACATACCATCAGCTCGCGCAGCATCTTCTGTTCAAATAAAGTGTTAGCAACAACGACCCACTGCGGCCGCAAAACCTCCGCGAGAGTCTGACCATCGCCACTAGTCACTTCGGTCTGGCCATACTCAGATACCAGGCGCCGCCGCTTCTGACTGCTCTGTCTGGGTGAGCTGACGTCTTGAGCAGGCTCCTCTGAGAAGCGCTCGTTCGGATCGAGACCCAACTGTTGCAGCATTTCGGGTGTCACATTGTCCAATCCAAGAGACAGCCGTATACCCATCAGGGGATCAGAGTCATCAAATATGCGTGATACGTCGTCAATCAAGACATCCTCCAGTTCCCGGATCAGGCCACAGGCAACCGCTTCCGTGATCCACAGGTAGACATTGAAGGCAGGTGACGGTGCCTGGCGCGGTTGTGAGGGCTGTTTCTCATATAGACAGACCTTGGAGAGATCACGCAGACATTTCTCCTGACGAGAAACAAATTTCAGCGAGAGGAAGTTGCCTGTGAGCTGGGGACAATGGTCATCAGGTCGCTGGTGGCAAGATCCAGAAAATACGAATGGCACAAGGGCCTCAAAGGCATGTACCGAGGGCCGCATTTGGACCTCAGGCAAGGGTTTACGTAGCAAGGGAACTCCATTACTGACGTTCGGCCGTTTTTTTGTTCGCGTGGTGCCGCAGAGGCCGGCAGAGGCACGCTCGAGACGCAGGGTACGTACCCAAAAGGCCAGCAAGGACTGGGGAAGTATGTGTGCGGTCTGAAAGTATGTGCCAAGAAAAAAACTATTTAGAACAAGAATTGTGATCTACCTTAATCCCCACCACCAACCACAAAACCAATTAAGTATCTTCAACCAGTTATGAATTCTGTAACCTGCAAGTTCGCTTTCTCGGGATATCGTCCTTGGATGCTTGAAAGGGTATTTATGCACAAAATATTTTCGGCTGCAGTACTCCGGATACCGACTCGATTTCGGCCAAAATCTACAAGCAAGAAGGTCCTCAGATCATAGACAACCTCACCTCACTACTTCGGGAGAGGTAGTCAAAATTAAATGGCTCAAGACTTAAAAGACGCCAATTTCGTCCATTTCCACAAGCACAAAGGCAAGAGACAACTCCGTGATAACCACAGAGGTACAAACCCTCCTTAAATTTAAGGTTAACTCGTTGTCCGAGTCCTAATCAAGCGCCGGAACCTACACCTACCGACAGGATTTCGCAACTTTCATTCGAAAATTAAAATCTAGAGAACAAACCTTGAAACCATGGACGCGCGTTGCTCGGAAGTGTAATGTCACCAGCAGCACTAACTTACTCTAAGTTCTGCACTTTTAGCCAATAAGAGATATTGTACACCTAAAAATTATACGTTCAGCATTATGAGAAAATGAAGCAAAATTAAGGAGAGCAGTGCAAAATTCTGAGCAAAAACATTTCCACGGAAACCCTCATGAAACTATTTATTTGAAAAATCGAATTATACGTTAAAAATCGGTTCAAAGGCATCAAACGAACCAGGGGAAAAGATTTCGAAGAATCCAGTGCAGCGTCATAAACAGCGAAAAACGAATTATCCGGCCTACAAAAGGAAACAGAATTAAGTGTGGGAAATAATTCACCGTACTTGAAAGGGCGAGTGAGCTGCCGGCCCACACATTAACTCCTTACCAAATTGAAGAGGGCATTTGTGCATGATACCACCGATCTATGTCAAACAAGCCAATACGGACGATGTGAGCAGTAGGACGCCATATGATAGCTGTCAGTCTACTTGAGTGTAGACCCCGATTGGCGGTAAAACTTGATGACAGGGATTGAACAGCCTTTAGTTGGCTTACAAATGGAGTCTCGTTTGGCAACGAAGAGAGTTCTGCGAGTTTGGTGGAAAGACGCGGAGATGCACCAAAGAAGTTCTAAAAGTAATCAACAAAAATCCCAGGTTCGAATTTTTTGAGGACTTTACTGTTGAATAGTCTTTGTCTGTACCCATGACGGTTCAGGAATAACTGAATAGAAACTAAGCAACGATCGGTGGTTAGAACGCAGCAAAGGACATGCAAATTAAAATTAAAACAATATAGCTACTTAAAAATAAACCAAACATTACTCCCGTGGTGACAATGGAACGTACGTCGTACTCGTAAAAGATATCCTGGGTGAGAGAGTTAGTGTGTTCGGTGCGATTTCGGAAACCTAGTTGAAATAGGGTGCACGTAGGCCTAAAAGATACACCAAGGCAAACGAAAATCATTAGAGAAACTGGAAAAAAAATGTAGTAATAGCTGGCGGTGGAAAAAAATGAGACGCACGCCGTCGGGGCAGGAGAGGTCGTCTCCTCCTTGGGTTCACGCCTTCTTCTTGATGACCTTTTCTGAGCTTGCCATCCAACCCAGAGGTAGCAGCAATACCTCGGATCGTCAGACGGTTCCGCAAATGCACAACTAACGACGGCACAGTGCAGACTTGGGTTTTGAAAAGTGTAACTGAATACAAAGGGTAGACATAAGCAAGGGTGGTTTGAACTAAAGAACAAGGGCATAAAGCAAAGATCTAATGAAGTCAAAAAGGCAAACTTACGTGAGTTTTAAGTCGGTCAGACGCCATATTTGCCAGCCGCCAAAACTAAAGCCAATTATGAGGCTTTTGATTGGTCGAATGATCTGGAGAAGAGTCACAGTGACAGACTCTAGGAGTGGAAACGTAAAACCGGTAGGGTTGGCGAAAAAAGGCCACTGACAATCGTCAATGCAAACAAATCGGCTCAGAAGCACCACAGACAATAACTTACGGGATGGGATTTTAATGGCTACTTTCTCATTGGGCAACTGGTAGTAAAAACGATCCCAGGAAACGGCAGCATCTAGAAAAGTGAAAGGGTAGACGAATACGTAAAGTATATCTCACACGCTGGAGACATTCTTCTTGCAAGAATACACAGAAGTAGTGGTTAGCATGCATAAATAGATAGTGAAGAGCGTTTGGCTCTGAGGACTCCGGCCCATGGCACGCAGTGCACATATCTCACTTCGGACAATCTCATGCACTTCTGAACTACCACGGTGGAATGAAAGCCGTGGCTTTAATGGGTACGAACTGACGGGATAACTCGGGTATCCCCGCAGGACGAAAAGCCAGGCTGCCATGGCTTCTTTTTAATGTGTCCCCTATGGTACTCTAAGTCATTTGGGATCCAAGTCGCTCTTCTTCCCCCTCCTACGCCCGCTCCTTCTTTTTCTGTGAAAAGCTGCCACATTGTGCGCGGACCAGGTCAGGTGTTGCACGCATAGACGGGCTGGTAGCTCTGTCAACCACTACGCCTGACCGTGCCTTCGATCTTCTCGATCGTCTTCACACCGGGATCAGGCAAGTGAGAGGGGAGAATGTGGTAAAAGGATGTGTAAATTTACTAGTCCTAGAGACTAATTCAAGTACAAAGCACCGTCCCTGCGCCCAACATGCTGAGGGGCGCACGGTGGACCTCATTGGAACCGACGGGTGGCTGAATACGATTAATAAGCAGAGAAATGGTTAACCAAACTTGTCGGTATTCCTTTTTGAATAAATTCTAGTGACCATTCGACCGCCTGTGAGGACTTTATATTGTGGTTAAAGGCGTAACGAGGCGAACATTCGCATAACCTGACCACTGAACAGAATGAGACAGAAGGGTTAGAGTTAGCCCGACTAGCTGCCGTAGATCGTCACATGTGGAAAATTTCAATCCATAACATAATTGAGGCCGGCTAGTTCAGACATAACCACGGCTGTAACAAGAAAATTTACATGGTGAGGAATGCGCTTTATACCATGTCAATCGCTGTGTTTAACCGTCATCTCGACATAATTTTGCCATTGAAATACTTTGGCTGCGCTACTCTCCTCCGAAGTAGTGGCAGTTAGAGTCCTATTCGACAAATAAATAATCCTGACTCCTCCAGCTGTTCGAGCTAGTTAACACTATTTGAGGTCCATAAAAAACCAATCATGCCGAAAGTAAGTGACTGCAACATCGTCAATCAGCGCGGCACGAAACTGCACCTTGCCGCATTAATTTCGGCTCCCGTCGGTTCTGCTCAAAAGTACCCAGTGACAGTTTAAGATTCTTAATCCTTCATAATCACTGTAATATCCGGTCACCTGGTGTGGACACTTATAGGCAGTCCTAGCTAGGGCAAGAACAGACCCTCGGATGGTGACTTGCGACCTTGGCGCTGAAGGTATTGCGGCATGTGTGACTGACGGGCCAACAGTCAGCCCAAATGTGCGCATACAATTCTCAACAGACGAAATTCAGTGTCAGTATAACAGAATTGATAAGTTAATGGAAATGAAAAACTGAGCAGGTACGCTGGTGAGGTTGAAACGGGAGGAGGGTAAGTTCAGCTTATCACCACCTACCGTTTAAATGCATGAGGGTGTGTTCCAAAGCAAGCGAGAAAGGAGATACGCGTTTGTCATCGGCCAGGAGCTTCCGACTCTGTGCAAGGGCGCTGGCGACCGCCGGCTCGGCGCGAAAATTGAGGCCGACCTTACTAACTGGCCAGTCGAGGCAGAGATCTGCAAAAAATCGGAGAAAAGTTTCATGTAGACACGAAGTCCGCCAATTAAAAGGGTAAATTGAATAGTCGCTAACTGCCGTCAGAAAGGACAGTAACTAGGCAAAAAACGAGACAAATGATGACCTGATCCGGGAAGCAGTTCGACACTAGAAACCTGTACACGCCGCCAGAAAAGGAGCAGGTCTGATACAGGGAAAGAAGCGCCACTTGTTTGTGGTGTGATACGTAGACAGTTAGTTTGGATAGAGCGCGGTCAAATGGACCTGCACTTTCAGCTAGGAAACATTTAGGTCACTGGCAGTGTAAGCGTCAGCTCATTCACCCATCAAGAGTAACTGTCGGTAGTCATGCTGCACAACAAGATGCGAGAACAGCTGCAAACTATTCCAGTGTACTCTGGCAGAACACGGAATAAGGGTATATTGGCTCCGGCGAAGGTTACAGCTGGGGTGAACGTGGACTCGCATAAGTAACTGCGTTATGTCTCCTCATTGCTGGACAGATTGTGCTAATTAGTTATTGAGTTGTCTGTAGATAGCTACGCGTCTCTAGCCGACTATAGTCGGTTTGACACGCACTTGCAGCCGGGGAAAGGAAGAACTTCTGAATAGGCACTCACCGATCGGTTACGGGAGTCACCGATATCGTTCTGCCTCGGGGCTCATTCTCGAGCCCCGCCAGGAGCCACACAGCGGCTAGTAGTATTGGCAGTAGAATATTACTGACAAAGAGCAGACTGTAATTGCCATTTCTAGCTTATAAGGCGTCATCAGCCAGCCATATCAAACTCCGGGTGGTGCCCCATGCGAGGCTCGAACCCGAAACCTGTTGATTAGCAGTCCCAAGACTCTAAACGTTGAGCCACTGTCTCGTGGTCTAGCCGGTTTAGACCGGAAATATGCACATCAGGGGATAGGTGCTCGCCGATCGATTACGGGACTCACTCGCCCTGCACCCGGTTCCACACAAATTCACCGCTTACCTTCCTCGTCGTAAACAAGTAAACGAGATTTTAAACTATCCGGACGTCTCAAAGTTGCGGCCTTACCGGTACCCCTGACGGAACAGATCAACGCTTCTAAAGCCCCTGCCCGTTGTGACCTCAGTGACCGGCGGAGAGACTTGGGACCCCACGTGCAATCTGTTTTATGTGCTTGTGTGCGAACCGGTATGCGTATGGTAAGCGAAGACACCTTATCGGCCACCGCGCCAAAACTTATTTCCCATAGTCTGTGCTTTGCGCAGCTACGTGGGGGATGTGGGCAAAAAACGAAATATATGGTATGTAAACCACCACTGCGTCCTGTTAATGGCGATGATCTTCATCGCATGCAACAGATGGACTGTCAGATATAAGATATTGGTGAAGCTTGAATTACTCTCTTCAACACCTCAGAGTATAAGGGGATGGGTGTTGAACACGTAGTCTAGCACCACACAGGCGAACACTCATCTTGTTCTGCTACAGCATCAGCTGCCGGAACAGTGTATCACACATGGAAGTTCACTGTGTACGGCCTTGAGGTGGTCTCCATGCTCTGAAGTTTTTTTCGGAATGTTACTAGCATGAGTTGCTAGGGTTTACGAAAAGGGAAATCTAATCCACGCTAGAATCAATGCAAATGAGAAGGTACAGGGCATCAGGAGACCTACCAATTAAAGCGACCAGGCCATGTTCAAAGGCGATCGTCAAGACACCCGCAAACATAGTTTCCGAGAAAACTCCCAGACTACCGCTGAGGGGCACAGTGGACTGGTTGTCATCAGGCCAGACGAGACCCAACATGACTGCCTTGCCGTGTAGAGAGATTGTACGTCCACGAGAGGGTGTACGCAAATCCGGCAGATAACAGAGCAGGGAACGCGAGACGGTCTTGGAAGTCAACAAAACAGCAAGGCCCTGAGTTGCTCCTTTGCCGGCTGTGCTTCCGCTGGCACTGCAGGGAAATGAGAGCAGGAGGGTGTCAACAATGCGCCAGTTGGTCGGTTGACAGTCGTCCAAGGGAAAGGCTACACTCGGTAGGTTCGACACAGGTGACCAATCGAAAAAGGTCGAAAAGTCCACAGTGAAGCCGCCTAGGTAACAACGCAGGCGACGTGAAGACCACATACAGACGGCAGAGCCGGTACTGTTGAAGGAGAAACGCGGCGCGATGGAGGCTGAGCCGGCCGAACCGATGAATACTTCCGAATGGCTTGCCGGCGTCCCCTGGTTGCTGCTGCCGGGACAGTAAAGCAGCTGGTCATCCAATTCACTACCCCAAACATGCTCAACGGATTGCATTATAGGGAAGGGCTGAAAAGGAGACAGGACAGATAGCAGGTTGACTTAAGTAAATGACCAAGTAAACTGCAGGCAAGGCATGGATACGACGCTGGTAGCTAACAAATATATATCCGTTTTAAGAAGGCTTTATTGGTCATTCCTGCAAAAATAAATGGTGAAGGCGAGCAAACACCTGCATAGATTGCGACATTAGATGTAAGAGAAACTACAACTACCTGATTAAATGCCGAAACCATCCTATGCATCAGCAGCAGCCCAAACTGAGACAGGGGAAAGTAAAGACTTTATGCGCGGTTTATTTCGTTACTGAGTTTAAGGCCGAACAAATCTTGCTGTAAAACCCTACTCAATAGACTCGAATCGGAAATGTTCTGTCATTTTGACATGATAACTGACTCCTATGGCTGCAGAATAAAGTGTGACCAGTGTTGCTTCGATATAGGGCTTTCGAGGCATTTGCATAGTGTATATAAATCAAGATAGCACGCCTTATCCAAAAAGGCGTGAGAGGCTGGAATGGCCATTTTTTGGCTTAGCTGATGTTGTCAGTAGACAACCCAGCTCACTAGCCTGGTATTCGAACCCCCAAACTCACGTGAAAAAGGCATTTTAGTCTCCTTGCCTTATCATTAGTTGCTGGCAAGGGACAGCTCTGATGGCTCAGGTCACGGTCAAAAAGTCAGATCGATAGACGCCACTCGCATGCTGCATTGAAAAACAACCATGCGCATACGTTTTCCGTTGTTTTAAGCCAAAAGCAAATTCGACACATTTTAAACGAATTTAAATCAATACTTTCTAGGCCCTGGCATCTCAGCAGGGATATGCACAATGCACAATTCGACACTTGGTGAAAAATTAATGAGTCTGCTGGATAGGTTTCAATGGCATATATCTGCAGTTCACATCGGTCAAAGATTCGAAAAGGTAACTTAAACCTGATTTTCTGTTGGGGCCTCCAGAATGCTTTCAAATAAACCTTGATAATTTTAACCGACTGTACGGGGTCACTTGTGCTGCAAAGAACAGATCTTTTCCTATTAGTCAGTATGGTTGATTTACTTCATGTTACCTAACATTTCGGTATCCGAAGCGTACATTGGTGGTGGATAGTGAAGCGGCCTTCAACAAAGGTTAACCTGTAAAAAAAACAGGTTCTCGGATTTGTCAAATAAGCAGTTGCGGAAAATCAAAGATGGTATTACCAGGGCGCAGAGTAAGGTATGGCAAACCGATTCTTATAAAATTCCTCAAAGCCAGATGATGGCACTCTGGTACGGCGACCGTGAAATGTCATTATACAAGTCGGCTTCTTACCGTTGGCTTAGGTTCTTGAGCCAAAGTGGGCAAACAATCCAAGTGGGATGCAATACTGAGGTTGCCGAAAAACGAGGAACCCGGAGGACGGTATTCCAAGTCTTTTGTAGACATGCTGGCGCCCTGGCCACGTAATATGATTAAGTGCGGGAAGGTGCAGTTCATTCTGATAACTAGAATTCGGGCATCCTTGCGTCTATCTTTGGTAAGGGAGCTACGACAAAGTACGACAACTATCACGACGTAAACCTCATCAACGTTGATGAAGGGGTCTTCGCTATTTTAATAAGCAGGCGATTTCCTTGGATGTGATTCAAGGACAACAGCCTACCAAGCCGGATTTTTAGCCAGCTGTGAATGCAACAACCAACTCTTTATACTGCGACGCATCCTTAAATTCCGCCATGGCTACCAGCTGACTCCTGAACTTCCCACCTCCCCCGTCTCAAAAAGTCCTACGGTGGGGCGACGGCAACCCCATAGGCGACCCAGGCTAACTCGGGTCGCTTTCCCACTAAAACAAATCCGTGACC
>WEDG01007190.1:0-25434 GCA_017591395.1 Schistocephalus solidus
TTTCAATCTCCGAAATTTTTTTGAAGAAGTTTAAAGCATATCGCACACGCTTCGTCCTCGTAATTGACATCCGCAAAACTTATCAAACTCTTGGCCCGTTTGGTGGAAGGTGAATTTAAGAAAACATGCCTGGAATTGAGGTCATTCGTATTATGATAAGTGTTTATCTCCTCAGTTCAATTCAAATCAGCAAGTTCGTCCTGCGGCGATAGCTCAGTGGTATCACCGTCGTTTCCAGCACCTTGGTGCCTTGGTTCGATCCTCGGTGGTACCACGTATTTTGCACGATTTCAAAAGGGAATATTTTTGACTTCCATGACAGATCGCAAAAACGATGTATGGCGAGTATTTACCGCAATATGAGCAAAACGTGTGCCTACTTGTTTAAAAACACTTTTAAAAAAACTTGAAATGCTATGCAAAATATGCAAAATAACTCAGCCGTTCGGAGATGTTGAAGGTCCTGGATAACTTTAGATCTTCACAAGGTGGTACACGATTTGGTTTCCTGAGGGTTTGTCAGTTTTTTTTGGTGCAAAGGCAGCGTAGTCAATTCGAATAAGATGATAAAAAATTCCAATTTGATGCCGTTTTATGAGGAATTTTGGCACGGCAAAAATTGCAGATGGGCAGGAAGCAGAATCGTACGTGCAGTTGAAACGATATTGTTCAGATCAGTCCTAGTGTAGTGGTAGCGGTTTCAAATTGTCCAAGTTGGAGAACAAATAATATCGGTGGTTCCTATGCACACGACCTTGAAGTATTTAAAATAGTCGGATACAGGAGTTTTTTTGTAAAAATGCCTTTGGTCATTTTCAATTTTTCAACGGCTAGATTCGTTCTGTAAACCAAGAAAAAAAGGACAGTTAAATTCAAGAATGGGAAGTAAAAACGTACGACAGTCTTAATTTTATTTATGGCAGGCAGAAATTATAAGAAATAAAGCCGCAAATCTGAGCAGCTTTGGCCATACTTCTATCAGCATGAAGAGAATGATCTAATTTATTGGTATAGCCTTAGTCCAAGTACTTGCTGGAGGAACATTTAGTCATAGGGCATCCTTTTAAAATAACAGGTCGCGGCAGCCTAACAGGGTATATCTTGTGAAATATCCAGCAAAAATTGCCATGTGGAAGGAAGAACAAAAATCTTCAGAATTCGAGGGAAGAATACAAGATTAAAATGATGTACACAAATGTGCAGAGTCTATTGAACAAAATGGATGAAATTAAACTGGTCGTGGACCATTTACAACCTGACTTCATAGCTCTAACTGAAACATGGTTAAATAAACAAATCGCAGACACAGAAGTCAGAATAGACGGTTTTCAGCTTATCCGCATGGATAGAAACGGACGTAGGGGTGGTGGAATCGCAATGTTTATACGAGAAGGCATTGACTTCATTCCGGATGGGCCCTCGACAAACAGGATCTCGTCTTGCGAAATACTTTGTTGTAAACTGAAAGTCCCAAACCAACCAGACCTCCATATTGCCGTGGTATATCGACCCCCAGGACAGCGAACGGACACGGACGAAGTACTCATCACAGAGGTAAAGCAAAACTGCCGTAGCAAACACTTATAATTACTTGGTAATTTCAATGCTCCCGATATCGCTTGGGTGTCAATGTACTGCTCGCGATCGGAAAATTCATTCGAACAGAAATTACTTCAGTTGGTAAATGAGCTGTTTCTTACCCAACATGTCACAATGAAGATGCGGTTCCGAAATGGGCAGCAGTCAAGCTGTTTGGATCTTATCATTAGTAGAGACGACAATTGCATCCTTGCATTAAGTTCTAACGTGCCGCTTGGACGAAGTGATCATTGTGTTCTTGCTTGGGAGTACAGTCATTTTTCTGTACCTAAACGTCGTGCAGTTATGCAGAGAAATATATGGAAAGGGGATTATCCCAAAATGAAAGAATTACTGAATATGATAGGCTGGAGCCCTGCACATATACCTGACCCAAATGCTGCCTGTTTCTTCATAAGTAAATTGATTCAGCAGTTGGTAGAGAAAATCTGCCCACTTAAAAGGCGATCGTGCGTCTCCCGACCCGAGTGGGTGACATCGGAAATAAAAATGAATCTCAAGAAGAAAAGAAGATTGTGGAGAACATATGCCAGATATCAACAACCCGAACATTTTTCTGCTTTTAAGAAACGGCGAAATCGGTGTCGGAATCTTCTGAGAAAAGAAAGATCAACCTTTGAGTCGGAAATAGTCAAAGACATACGAAGAAATTTGAAAAGGTTTTATGCTTACGTCAATAAGGCAAAACGAAATCGCGACTGCATTCCTTGTCTTAAAGACAATCAGGAAAACAGGTTAACTGATAACTCTGATAAGACCAGCCTCTTATCCAATTTTATAATGTCCGTGTATACCGAGGAACCACCTTTTGACGAGGACGAACACTACAGTACTGCCACATCTACAAACAAAATAAGCATGGTGTCATTTCCAATGGACACAGTAAGAAAAACTCTGAAAAAGCTACAGCCCACTAAATCACCTGGCCCAGATGGTATATCCGCAAAAGTTCTTAATGAACTAACAGACCAGCTTATCTCTCCGCTCTCCAAGTTATTTGAAAGTTCGATGGAGGCGGGGGCTCTGCCTACCGAGTGGAAGATAGCTAACATAACCCCTATCTATAAAGGAGGAGAGAGGACATCACCGAACAGTTTCCGACAATTCAGCCTCACAAGTATCTGTTGCGAAATGATGGAGAAGATAATCAAATCGGAACTGATGAGAAATCTTGAAGAAAATAACTTGCTAAGTTCATATCAACATGGATTTCGAAGTGGTCAATCCTGCCTCAGAAACCTGCTCACATCCATGGAAAGTTGGACAAAATCATTAGAAATGGGTTTGTCAGTCGATGCGGTCTACATTGACTTTAGCAAAGCCTTTGACAGGATTCCACACAAACGTCTGATCTTTAAGCTCCGTCAAATGGGTTTGACTGGCAACCTACTCAAATGGTTGGCCGACTTTCTCACAGACAGGCGCCAGCGTGTTTGTATCGGAGACACCAAGTCTCACTGGGAAAACGTTCACAGTGGAGTTCCGCAGGGTAGCGTTCTGGGTCCCATTTTGTTCCTGATATACTTAAACGACTGTCTGGATTGTCTTATATGCGAGAAGGAAATGTTCGCTGACAATTTGAAGTTATGGAACTCGATTGAAAAACAGGAGGAAGCGCGGAAATTACAACAAATCTTAGATCGCTTGCAAACATAGTGTGATGAGTGGCTGCTGAACCTTAATCTTAACAAATGCCAAATAATCTGACTGCGGACAAGTATCAGAAGGCTGATTAGGTTTGAATACCAGTACTTCATCAGTGGTCACCAAATCCAGGAGGTAAACATTTTAAAGGACTTGGGTATATGGATAATTCCAACTCTCAAACCATCGTCGCACTGTGCGAATATCGCAAAGAAAGCTATGGGTATTTTAGGCGCAATCAGGAGGTCCTTCGTTAATTTTGACGGAGAGCTTTTTATGTACGTGTTTGGAACATTTATCCGGCCTGTTTTGGATTATTGCGTTCAGGTGTGGCGCCCTTTGACGAAACATGACTACGCTTTGCTGGAGAAAGTTCAAAGGAGGGCCACGAAACTACTCAGAGGATTTGAATGCCTACCCTATGAGGGCCGCCTAGCAAGACTTAAAATTTTTCCTCTCTCTTATAGGCAATACAGAGGGGATATGATCTTAGTCCTTAAACTGGTCAGAGGAGTTGATTGTGCTCTTCAGATGGCCAACTTTTTTGAATTGGCAAACATGACAAGTCTCCGAGGTCACCAATACAAACTGAAAAGAAATCACGCCAAACTTGAAGTGCGGGCCAACTTCTTTTCCCAACGGGTGATTGACGAATGGAACAAACTGCCAGCCTCAGTTGTTCAGGCTGAAAGCGTAGAAATGTTTAAAAGAAGACTTGATGCATTTTTACTTGATGAACATATATTTAGTCGACAGCAATGATTGATATACTTAAACGACTATCGCCATGTAACATTTGCTTGTTTGGCTAGCGTCTATGTGTAAATAGGGTTTTCAAAGGCTCTGCCTATCTCCCTTATATATAAACTGAATTACACTGGATAAAAAAATCAATATAAAACCCCAGTAAACGCTTAGACGCAAACATCCTCTTTGCGTAAAACTTCCACTAGAGCACTGTAAGCATAAAGAAATTAGACCTTGACGCCCTGGAAAACTTAAATACCTTTATGTCTTAATATTTTTCTCTCTTCACGATCCTTGGTACCATTTGTGAGGGAAAGTTGTCGTCATTTACTTCTCAACAATGCGAGAAATTAGAGCCTTTTATAAACATGGTAAGTGTTAAGTCAATTGACCGACATAAGAGAAGTTTCAATTTTCTTTTAAAAAACGTCCCCAAGAGTAAAATCCCCCTGGACGTTGCATTTTATTTCCTTTACTCATGCAGCTTTAGCTTTAAAGTCACTGAAGCTAAAAGGTTATCTTCCCGTAGCAAAAACCCGCCAGTTATGGTCAAATATTTTTTCAGCAATTGAAGTTGACCTTATTTTCTCTAAGCATGAGCACTCAGCTCAATATTTGAAAAAAAACAGGTGTTTATCTGTAGGGATAAAACCCTTATGGAACGTCGGGTTTCACCCTCATTAGCAAACGAGAACCCTTGGTCTACACCTTCAATACCAAAAGTTATCTCAGAGGTTTGTCCTCTAGCTAATACAAGCCCACGGCCCTGCGGATCGACAGGAATTTCAATTCCAGCTGAATCTTCACCCGTTAACCTTGTTCCTGGTTTAAGTGAAATTGTGTCAAAGCCACTTCTTTCTCATCCCAAGCAAACCATGCCTGCTATAGCTGCCAAAACTACTTAACCCAAGAAAACTCCCAGTAAATCTGAATCATTGGCTAAGCCAGGCATTAAAATCAGTAATTTCACTACCGACGGGAAACCTGCTAACCCCTTATCATCTACAAAAGCTGCGAACGCTAACGTTAGCATCTTTCCCAATCCAAAAAGTGTCTTAAATCCCCAAATAATTAACGCTTCTAATTATGTTACCAGTTTTTCGAAATCGTTTATTCTTTTTTAAAATTCACCTTTTCCGCCAATTTATGCTAACTTCCCTCAAAATCTCATTTCTATGCCACCACTTTCGTTCCAACCGCACAATATAGCCTTTCCTTCCAAGTTTTTAATCCAAATATGCCGTTGTACAATAATCACAGTTCTCTCAACAGTAAAATTTCGACAAATTGTAGACCAGTGCAATTTTTTCCCACCTTTCGTTTCTTCTTTCTAGTTTTCTTCTCCACCACCAAATTATCATTTTTTATAAATACTGATGAGCGTAACCTGCAGCTCAGAAATACGCTCAGCTTAGTTTCACTTAATGTGAGATCAGTTGTAAATAAGATGGCTGAGCTTAGAACAGTAGCCTTTGATCTTGATCCAGATGTGTTGTGCATCACTGAATCTTGGGCTTACTCTCTTATTTCTAACTTGACGCTTGCTATAGATCATTTCAATTTGTACCACCAAGACCTCGCTGAAAAATATGGCGGTGGTTGCCTCCTTTATATTAATTCATCCTTTGTTCATTTCCCTTTTCAGCTGAGCAGTTCGTCCTTTTCTGGAAATGTGTGGTTTTCTTCAGTCATTCGCCCGCACAATAAAAAAGAGGTAATTGGCTATCTATAATCCTCCGTGTTATTCTGGCAATGAAAGCGAGCTCTGTGAACTATTTGAAAAAGTTGCAGACACTCAGTTTGATGTCAAAATAATCATAGGCAATTTTAATCTGTCAGACATTGACTGGCAGGCAAATTCCTCTCCACCAAAACTTTAGAAATTGGTCGATACTTTTAACTTTTCAAACAGGTCCTAACTGATCAGATCAGTTACTATAAATGACAACATTTTAGATTAAATTTTTACAAACGATGTCCACCCTCTCTTTATGAATTTCCATCATGATCTATTCACAAGTGATCACGCAATAATTCACTGTTGTTTTCCAGTCCCTCTTCTTACGAAGCCCGAGGTTAAATGCAATAACCTCGCTTTAATCCCGTTTAAGATTTTTAATTCAAATTCAGCCTCTTCAACTGTTCCGCATTTTATTCAGAACAGACTTAAAAAAATTACGAAAGCAACTTTAAGATTCATCTAAAAGCTCTTTGTCAGTTCATTTAAGGATTGCACAAATATTTGAACTAGCATCGAAAATAAGGCTCGCGAGAGATAAGCGTAGGGAGTCTCGGGCACTAAGTGATGCAAATTCATCCAAATTTGTTGCTCAAATATTCCATTTTCGGTCATCGGCAAAGCGTCTGAATGTAACTCTGCTCTTACTCGTCTGTAACAAATTATTTGTTACAGACGATTTGGACAAAGTAGAATTGTTAAATTCATTTTTTTGCCAACCACTTTACCACTGAAACTAGCCCTACTCCCACAATTCCTCTGCTTCCAAATTCACTTCTAACAACCATTAATTTCTCGCCTTTACGTATTCAAAAAGAAATAGCTCACCTAAAAAAATTCACATTAGGTTGGATTAAATAACATTTCAAACTCACTTATTAAACAGTAAAGGGATATGCCACCTTTACTAAGCAAGTTATTCTCAGCATTTCACGAAAATGGTTTCTTCACCGATTATTGGAAAACTTCTATTATAATACCAGTTCTTAAATCTGGTTCCCGCTCGGACATTCATAACTATCGCGGTGTTCATAAAACACCCGATCTTGCTTTACTCTTCGAAAAACCAAAAAACTCTTTGAAAACTAATTGCAAAACAAATCACGTATTATTGCATAATCAATCAAATTATCAACTTTTCCCTAACACAGCTTCTTACCGGACCGCTCTTGTGAAACCCGCTACATGTCTTTTCGAAATCTACTAACCTCTCTTCGTAATAATCACCTATGTGTAGTAGT
Organism: Schistocephalus solidus; assembly: GCA_017591395.1. Classification (NCBI taxonomy): domain Eukaryota; kingdom Metazoa; phylum Platyhelminthes; class Cestoda; order Diphyllobothriidea; family Diphyllobothriidae; genus Schistocephalus; species Schistocephalus solidus. The sequence continues at coordinate 6,970 of WEDG01007190.1, forward strand.
TATCGATTTTTATCTTAGTAAGGCATTCGATAAAGTGCCTCATAGACGACTTCTATCTCTATCCTCTGTGTTATAGGCAGTTGAGCAGAGACTTGATACAAACCTTCCGTATCGTGCGTGGCATGGATAGCGCCCTCCTATTTGATGACTTTTTCCAACTTGCCACTACGAATAATCTCCGAGGTCATCCATTCAAAATAAGTTTTTTCCAAGTAAGATTGGATGTGAGGAAGTATTTTTTTCACCAACGGTGTCGTGGAACCGTGGAATAACCTACCTGAGTCTATTGTAATGTCCCAGTCCATGGATACATTCAAACATCGGCTTGACATACATATGTTGCAGCACCACGAAGACTATGTGACCACTTATCTTAAACAATATCAGTGTACTACGTTAATCTGCCTGCATTCACTTGACTGCAACTTCTTTACTTTGCATCTCATTATTGCTATGTTTATGTAACAAATAGGGATTTCAAAGGCGTTAGCATATTTAACTCAAAAACATTTAACTGAACTGAACTAAAATAAACTAGAAGCTTTAGGATTTCGTAGTCCTTAACTGACTTAATAAGATCACACCTAAATGATGGAGAACAAAAACGTTTTAGGAGGGTCCTCATACTCAATTGCTACCCAAACTGTTAGTGGTGTCCTTCAAGGTACCGTATTATGTCCTTTGTTGTTCTTACTGTATATAAATGATATTTAAACGATAGTTAAACATTCTTAATCTTTTATTTATGCAGATAACCTCAAATGCGTGTATTCCTTCTCTAACTCTACTACCGAACGGTGCCTAGAACAAATTCATTCAGACTTAGACGCTCTTTCGCCCTGGATCTCCAAATGTCTAATGGACTTCTCACCTACTTAGTGTCGCTAAATGAGTTTTGGGCCTGTAAGGCTGCCGCAACCTCTTATTTTTGAAGGATGCTCTCTGATTGAATGTTCCTCCATCAAAGACTTGGGCTTAAGCTACACCAATAAATTATATTTTCGCCTAATGCCAATAGAATCACGGCCAAAGCTGCTCAGCTTCGCGGCTTTATTTCTTATAATTTCTACCTTCCTGAAATTAAATTAAGACTTTATCGTATGTTTGTACTTCCCATTCTTGAATTTTGCTGTCCTTTCTTTGGTTTAATAAACGAATCTTGCCGTTCAAAAATTGAAAATTTCCAAAGAAATGTCACAAAAAACTATTATTTCCGACTCTTTTAATTACCTCCTACTCAAATTTCTTTGGGTTAGAAGACTTGAAGCAGGCTTTTGTCTCCTTTTCCGACTTAATAATCGTCCAAATCTCCCCAAGCTTTATGCCATTACCCCCGTTAGTCTTCCTTATTAGCTAAGAAATTCTGCACTAATTATACCTCCGCATGCATCCTCTACGTGTAAACGCTCTGTCGCTTTACTTCTTGGTATAGTTGATTTTGGAATAACTTGCCAATTGAAATAAGTTAATTAACTAGTCTATCTGCATATAAGCGAAGACTGCACATTTATCTTAACACTGATTCTATTAACCTTTATATTTTCTCATATTTTCTCAGTAGCTTTCCCCATGAAACGAAGAAAGGACCATCGGGAATTTAAGTGACCCTCTTGAAACTATATTTTCACTAACTCGAGTCGCCCATGAACTAGGATGTCTCCTTATATCACCAGTCATCCAAACGATGAAGTCATACGGACGTACAAATTTGGTGGTCCACTGTCTATGATGCTGCCCTTTCTTTGGATACTCACCATCATCAGAATTCAATTCTGGATTCTAAGATGCTGAGGACTCAAGTTCATTGACGCATTATCGTGAGATTCTGTTTCATACGCCAAAGTGATCAAGAACGAATCATGTCGACGTTTTATTTTATTTTATTTTACTTTATTTATTAATTGCCAGTTTACAGGCAAGGTCAAAAAATATATATACAGTAGAGGGTCAAGCTGACAGTGAAAAAAAAACTCCTGATCGTTGTTTCAGGTGTTTTCAGGAGAAAAAACTGCAGCTTATTGAGTAATTAAAGTTCTGTACAGGGACGCGTTAATACAGGTGCCCGGTGAAGAACCTCTCCATTCAGTGTTACGGATCCGGTATTCTGCACCAGCAGGCATGTCGGCGAGCGGCTATCCACTGTCGACTGAGAAATAAGCCGATTGAGGTCTGCAGAGCCAGTAATATTGCCCTCAGCATGAAGTCCGGCACAGAACTCAGAGTCCGTGAACGCCATCAGAACTGAAGATAGCTTCAACAGAGTCAGCACCTAAACGTTTTGGAAGGTGTCCTGAATGTAGAAAACTAGTGACAGTTCGCGTAAACAAGGGATAGCTTTGCTGAATTTTGATACTTCTAGGTAGCTTATTCCAGATTGCTATAGCGTTTACCGAAAAAACTGTCGGTATCTAACTGAGCGTGCCAAAGGAAGAAATAAAAATTCATCTCGATGACTGGTGCGCCGAGAGTGGTCGAGGTGCCTCAGAGATGTAAGGGGGTTAAATGTACGACTGTTTAGTAGTTTAAACAGTAAAAATAGTCCCTTCTGTAATCTGCGAAGCCTTAGCGGGTCAAGGCTTGTAAGCTCACAGCGTTGTTGGTAGGACAGGTTTCGGTGATCGGAATAGAAAACTCTTTTTGTAAAGAAGTGCTGGACTGATTCTATCTTTTTTCGTTCACGAGCGTGCAGAAGACTAAATAGAAACGAACAGTATTCCAGACTAGGCCTGATATACATTTTATAGAGGCTGGTTCTTATGTACGGTTTTAAAATTTCTGAGAATAAACTCAGTAGTTTGGTGTGCTTTCGAGACAATCAGGGCGCAGCGCTCTGACAGATTAAGACTATTAGAGTATGATATGCCCAGATCCTTTATAACTCCGGGCACATTTAGATCGTAAACGTCTATGCTTTGGTGGGGCTGATGTTTGTCGCCAATAACCATAACGGAGCACTTTTGCCAAGAAAGTGAGAGGCGCCATGTGCGACACCACTGAGCGAAGGCCTGAAGATCCGTTTTTAAGAGCTCAAGCACAATATTGCGATCAACCGGTTTATATCTATAGACAACTTTTAAATCGTCAGCGTACATAAAGGGCCTACCATACTGAAAACAATCAGGAACATCGTTGAGAAAGAGGCAAAATAGAAGCGGGCCGAGCACGCTGCCCTGAATAACTCCGCTCCTCACATGCGTGGGGTTGGAGATAACATCAGACATTTTAACCCGTTGTGCGCGAGCATTCGAATAGGAAAATATTAAGTTCAGAAGCTTGTTACCTATGCCGAAGGAGGCAGGTTTCAGCAGTGGGAGATCATAGTCAACACGATCAAATGCCTTAGTGAAATCGAAGTAAATGGTGTAAATTGCAAAACCGCTGTCTCTAGATTGTAGCACATGATCGAAGAAAGAGAGCTTGCAAGTGTCACAAGACCTACTTTCGAGAAAACCCTGCTGAGCCGCATTAAGACGGTTATTTTCTCTTAGGTGACACATCATCTTGTCTTTGATCAAGGTCTCGAAGATCTTCGAGACTGCTGGTAATGTATTTATTGGCCTAATGTCGTCAAATGACGTCAGTCAGCCGTGTTTCGGAATAGGTAGTATGTGCGATTCCTTCCATAAAAAAGGGAAAGTTTCACTTTCAAGAGAAGATTTTATATCTTATACAGAAGGGACGGAAAATTATCGTTTGCATCTGCCTTTAGAACGCTGACCGGGACGCCATCTGGTCCTGGACTGTAAGATTGACGAAAACTCCGAATGGCTACGGTCACGTCCCAGAGGGTAAAGTTATGGTTTCGAAGACGTTACCGGTCCAAACCCGGATGTTAGGAAAGGGCGCGACGGTATGTTTACTAAACGTTCAAGACAAGAAAGCATTGAAGCTATCAGCAGTCAACTAAGTGTCAGCTATTGGGTTTCCTTAGGCATCTCGAAGTACGGGGTGCTGCGTTTTTCTTTGCGCTTTTAGTATGCGCGAAAAGAGCTTCGCAACATTTAACGAAAGGTTTTCGGCAAAGGTAACCTCATCGGCTTGTCGTGTTTCATCAGAGAGCCTCTTAGCCTCTTCAAACATTTGCTGGATTAAGGGCAGGACGGAGGTGTCGTTTTGTAGATGAAAACGATGGAAGAATCTACGCAGTCTACGGCGGAATGATAAAGGGAGGTAGACTTCATCCTTGACATTAATTATTTTGTTACGGGGAACAAAACGAGAAATGAGTGGACCTAGAACTTTGTAAAAAGTATCAGTACAAACATTCACATCCCAACATACAAAGAAGTTAGTCCAGTCGTGGGAATTTAGGTGTGTTAGCAATTCCCTCATATTTGCTGATCTGAAATCACGGAAAAACCTATATGTTTTGGTAAACGATTCAGCAGCCTCTAGTTCTAGTGTAGAAAGAACTATAGTATGATCAGAATTCCCAAGTGGATCTAAAGGTGACACTGACGATGGCTGACAACCTCTACAAAAAATAAGATCAAGTATGTTTGATCCTCGGGTGGGAAAATCAACTACCTGTTCCCACATGCCTATATCTATGGCCTCAAGTAGGTCTTCGAACTTTGCAGGACCGGAAGTTGAAAACCAGTGAACTTCAGGAAGATTGAAGTCACCTGCAATCAAGCAGTACTTCAGATTTAAGTCAGCTGCAGCGTGAAATGCCAGCAAGAGACAAAGATCGTAATCCTCGCTGGCATTGGTTGGGCGATAGACACTACCAATGAGTAAAGAGTAGTTATCTTTTAGAACTACTCGGAGCCAACAGCTCTCCTCTACCGCGGTAAATTGGCGATAGTCCAATGGAAAAAATGTAAGCTGTTGCCTAACATAGATACAGCTTCCTCCGCCACGGCCCTCGTGTCGATAATTCCGAATGTAAGCGTAGCCTAGAATAGAGAGTTCGGAGTCGGATACACAGGGTGTTTCCCATGTCTCTGTAACTATTACAATGTCGGAGCGGTGGATGAAAACCAGAGTCTGGAGCAAAGGCATCTTATAAAGCAGAGATCTGGCATTAAGGACGATAAGTTTAAGCGGGCACGTTTTTGGTTTCTGAAACGGGACAGTTAGGCTGTCAGGGTGACTGCCTTCGGCCAGAGAAATGCTCTTTTCACTTGAACCATCTCTCCATCCCTTATTTTGAGATTGGCCTCACCATTGGTCTTTCGTGTTTTCAGTTATATTAAATAAATAAATAAATAAATAGTATATTTAAGGCCCAGGGGCCCCATCATTACAAATTTAGTACCATGGTTTAAATAAATACAAAGCGGATAATTGCTGCACTATGTGAGCATCCATATGAACAGCAGAAATGAGTAGTATGGTTAACATATCCGATTCAAAAAGATTTGCCATTTTTAAAACAAAAGTCAACAATCTTTGGCATATACGGTGAACTGGAAAAGGAGCAGTTAAATAAAACTCCTAGGGTTAAATCGGAGGCGGAGTTCGGCGAGCCGCAAATTTAAAACAAAATAGGAGAATAAAACTGCTTCACTAAAAAATTAATAGCTTAATGCAGTGGGATAGTATTATGATGTTGTTGACTACGTATGAGGGTTCGGGACGCTCCTTGTTGGGTGAGAGATAATATAGCAGTCAGAGATACTGTTTATAAACACCAGTGGAGGTAAGAGAGGACGAACTCATCGTACACAACATGGTCGAAACGAAGAGGGGACAGTAGAGGTCACGAGATCATCATCGAGATGTGACCTTGCTGACTGTATAGTCCATAATATAGCAGTCAGAGCTACTGTTTATAAACACCAGTGGAGGTGAGAGAGGACGAACTCATCGTAAACACCAGGGTCAAAACGAAGACGGGACAGTAGAGGTCACGAGATCATCATCGAGATGCGACCTTGCTGACTGTATAGTCCATCACCAAAGAGGCGAAACCATCAGAACCCACCTCGATCATCAACAGATCCTGGAGACTATCGTCAGGGTTGCAAATTCGAAGGAAAGTATCAAGGTTGTCAAGAGTTGGCAATGCTAGTTTAAAAGAAGGGGAAGAAAAAGTGAATGCAAAGATTGACTCTGCAGAGGATGATGGAAAATATAATTAGAGACCCATATAATATCAAGGGATCTGCCTCAAATACCAGGAGGACCCTTTTCGAAATCCAAAAGTTGCGAGTTTGGGAAGGAAACAGACAATAAGGACTTTATATCTTCCGAAGTTTAATGTTTGCGTAATTTGGTTTTGATAATAGCTAATGTAGACGACAACCTAATTTGCAGTGGTAGATTATTCCATATGAAAGCATATTTGGAGGCAAAAAACTGAGACCGGTTAGTTGTGGAGCTAAGGGGTGGTGAAATGATCATGGAGGAATTACGAGTGGCATAGGGTCGATTTACCGGAGTGAGAGCGTTAATTCGTGGGAGATTTGGGCTAGATTTAACGCGAAACAGGAAGCAGAGACCGACTTCCAGTCTTCTAACCCACAGAAATTTAATGTTTGCTAACTGGCATCTATCCGTATAGGAGATACTGGATCCAGGAAGAGAAAATAGTCTTCGAGTAAAAACCCTCTGAACTTTCTCAATCTTACTGCGGTCAGAGGCGTTCATCAGCCCAAAGAAGGGCCAGCAGTATTCTAAAATAGGAAGAACAAACATGCGGTATAGGTTTAACTTTATTTCCGGAAGGAAGAAATTATGTGATATAAAACCACATATCTGTGCAGCCTTTGCAGAAATTCGATCTGCATGAGGCGATAATGCTAGCTTATTCGTGTAACTTAGACCTATGTCTTTTATGGTTGATCGTTCTGACTGCTATATTATCTCTCACCCGACAAGGAGCGTCCCTTACCCTCATACGTAGTCAGCAACATCATAATACTATCCCATTGCATTTAGCTATTAATTTTTTAGTGAAGCAGTTTTTTTCTCCTATTTTTTTAAATTTGCGACTCGCCGATCTCCGCCTCCGATTTAACCCTAGGAGTTTTTTTACTGCTTCTTTTCCAGTTCACCGTATATTCCAAAGATTGTTGACTTTTGTTTTAAAAAGGGCAAATCTTTTTGAATCGGATATGTTTACCATACTACTCATTTCTGCTGTTCATAAAGATGCTCACATAGTGCAGCAATTATCCACTTTGTATTTATTTAAACCGCGGTACTAAGTTTGTAATGATGGGGCCCTCTAGGCCTTAAATAAACATTTTTTTTAATTTTTTATTCATAAGTGTACTATTTTGAAATACTAGGGGTCGAGGAAGCTTTGCAGTGCCAAAACACATGAAACTGCTCTTGGATGGAGAAAATTCCATCTGCCAAGTATAGCTCCAACGTGAGAGCATAAGTAGATCAGTGTTGATTTTGTCAACGCAACTATTAGCAGTGTCTTTAGAAAATAAATAAATGCACTTGAGATCGTCAGCGTAAACGAAATTTTGTGAATTTGTGAGTAAAGTTGAAATTTCGTTAATGTACAGAATGAAGAGAAGGGGACCTAGAACGGTGCCTTGAAAAACGCCACTCGTGATCGGCTGAGGTGTCGATTACCTATGACCTACTTAGACCTTGTGGCTGCGGTTAGACAAGTAGGAACCCATGAAGTCAAGGAGAGGAGGCCGGATGCCGAGGGCTTCCAGTTTCACTAGAAGACGTTTTTGTGGTACCTTGTCAAAGGCTTTGCTCAGGTCAAAGTAGATCACAACCACTGACTGTTGCTCGTTACGAAGGGAAGTAAGGAGGTTAAGAAAAGATAAGTGACACACTTCGCATGATTTTCCAGGGAGAAAACCATATTGCGAGTCGCTTAAAGCTTGTTTTCTAGGCAAACGTCGAGAATTTGATTTAAAACAATTTTTTCAAGAAGTTTTGCGATAGCCGGGGTTTTGTGAACGCCTCGATAATTATTTACGTCCGAACGAGATCCCGACTTGAAGACAGGAAGAATAATAGATGTCTTCCATGAGTCAGGAAAGAATCCGTTTAAAAGATAAACTGAGAATACATGGCTAAGCAATCGGGGAAAGCTCGGCACTCTCTTAATAACTGAGTTTGGAATACCGTCAGTTCCCGAAGAGTGCGAGTTTTTCAGACGAATTATTTGCTTACGAATTATTTCTAAGGAGAAATCAATAGTGCTGATAACATTCAAGGAGGATGCCTGAAACGTCGGAACCGGTTCAGATTCCATCGTAAGATGATTTGCAAAGAACGCACTAAACAGTTCTGCCTTGTCAGAGTCTTCCAGAATGAAGTTTTTGTCTTCATTTAGTAATGGAGGTATTTCATAACCTCTTTTAGAAGAGGATCGACGGCGGAACAGTTGAGCAACAGATTTTGTAGAGTTTGGCTCACTGAGTGCGCAAGATGCCCTCTGTCTGTCACGTGCAAAACAAATCTTAGAGGTTAATTCAAAAATCTATGCGATCCTTAGATGTACAGATAATGAACTAGTATATTGATCTTTCAACTGCTTCTTCAATTTCTTTAGTCGTGGCAAAAGAAAGTGAGGAACGGAGGATTCCGAGACGTAGGGCTTGACTATTTTGGTTAACACAAGCTCCAGGATTTTATTTGAAACGACTGACACGAATTCACAAAGACTTGCTGCGTCGTTCATAGAGGAGAGATTTTTCCAGTCCAATGAGGCCAAAAAGTTATTAATTAAGCTCATATCTGCGAGGTTAAAAGCATGATAGGTACGAACGGCACTAACCTTTTTCGATGAAACAATCGGAAGGCAACAGTGAATTAGTGTATGGTCAGATTGGAAGAGCCCCTGCTTAAAATCAACGAAGAGGGTAGCAATGTCGTTTGTGAAAATCAGGTCTCAAATATGCTTGTCTCTCGTTGAAGAACGGACAAGCTGGGACCAATTAGAAAAATTAATGGTATCGAGGAAAGGCTGAATTTTGGGTGGACAAGATTTTGAAATCCAGTCAATTTCAGGAAAATTAAAGTCCCCAGCGATTGTTTAATGTTAAAATTGGACTTCGAAATCAATTGAAAAATTTCACAAAGTTTTGCATCATCATCGGATGATGAATTAGGCGGGTTGTTAATACATCCGAGAATCGCCTTTTGCCGGGGCGACAGGATAATGAATGCGAAACAGTAATAACCAGAGAATGACGTAACATCTAGATAAAAATGGAAGTGCTTAAATGAAGATTTAATATATTATTAGCTGTCGCATTTTCATTTGCTCTTTCAGCCCATATTCTGGTTGAAAAAAAAACTTCAGAATGCGGACCCCGCAGGGTTGATTTTCTCTGTAGTAGGAGCTGTGCCTGTGCTTCGTTTTCCAAGATGATTTTAAGAGGTCTTGGTCGAGGATTTGAATCGGGTGTAGACAGAGCCTTCCCTATTCTATATGCCTTGAGAATATGAATGGACTCGCCGTCCGTCAGCAGCGTTTTTGCATACAATTGAAGGAGTTCCAAGTCATGTTTAACTCGCTCCTTTGGAATAATTGAAGCTGACTCCGGGAGACCTTTAATGACTACATTCTGGTTTCGACTCAATCTAGGGCCCGTTTGTAACTTTGATCTTTCAGCTGAGTGAGTACTGGTAACCAGCTCACTTTGCCTGATAGGTTCAGATGAGCCAGTCATCCAAACGATGAAGTCATACGGACGTACACATTAAATGGTCCACTGTCTAAGATGCTGCCGTTTCTTTGGATACTCACCATCATCAGAATTCAATTCTGGATCCTAAGATGCTGAGGACTTAAGTTTATTGACGCATTTTCATGAGATTTATTTCATACGCCTAAGTGATCAAGAACGAATCATCTTGACGTTTTATTATCTCATTCTGAAATGCTACTGCAGTATTACCCTGCTCTACCAACTGAACTTATTTTCCTAAGCAGCGTTTTTCTCCTACCTTCTATTCAAAAATTAAGGCCAATTGAACTCTGCCTCCATTTTTAAGGAGGATTTGTTTTTCACTGCCTACTTTTTCCAGTTCACCATTAATTTCAAAACATCGCTAACTGTTGACATAGCAGGACAAGTTCTGTCTACATTAGTAAGTATTTGTACATTTTATCTGCACACATTGTCATAATTTTATTTCCTTACTAATGTTTGCTTAGACGGTGCCTTGCCGGTGCTTACCAAATATAAATTCTAAATTGATAACAGATATATGATTTTGAACATTACGCAGCATAACATTTTGCTTACGTTTTATCTGTTCTTCAGTTTCGAAGCTTAATAACCCAATGACTTTAAAGGCTTGTTGGATAACTGTCTTTGAGGTACTAGTCATAATTCCGTTTAGCAGGAGATCTATTGTTTCACCAGGCGAAGAATTGTTATTGCAGAACGAGGTGTACGCTTTAGCTACCAGAGGATCAATAGTTTCAATATAAACTGTTACGGTGAGCGCCCGAAGGCGAGCATGAGTAAAATCGGCACAAGAAAACGAGCGGTGCATGTTGCCTGCTTGGGAAGCAGCACTATCAAAGCAGAAGTCAGCAGGAAGCTGCTGACCCAAGGACATACTTGAACGGCCATTCAACGTTTGATCTTATATTCTGCACGCCCAGAGATGCCCTACAAGCGTGCACCCGGCCTGTACGCGTGCACCGAAGCAGGTTCAACAAAGATAATACAACAGTTGGACAAGAAAACCAAAGCTGAACTCTTGTGTTACCTTGTATAACGGATTTTCCTCGGAACCACCTTAACCTTCTCCTTGAGGACGTAACAACTAGCGACGAAGGTGCAGCAATATGGTTTCAGAAGTAAAAATTAAGCACAAACTCGAATGTCAAAAGGCCAACTTCATGGCACTGCTCACAGAAATGCATCCGAAGTGGGGACCTGCATCCAGAGAGACAAAAAAAATAGATCGAAAAACGGATCACCGAGTTCAATTACGATCCTCAAGGAGGCGTGAATTTCGAAGCCTGGTTTCGAAAACATAAAGAGCTATTTGAAGTACAGACAGCCGAACTTGACGACAGGACGAAGGTGGAAATGATTCTGCTAAAATTCTGAAAGTGGGAACATGAGCGGTTCATCAAGTTTATTCTGCAACATAAACCATCCGATGTCTCATTTAAAGACACAGTTAAACATTTGAAAGCATTATTCTGCTTCAAAAGTCATTATTCAATCGATTTTTCGAGTGTTTTCTACTAAAATGTAAATCCAAAGAAGAATATTTCGATTAAGAAGGCAGAGTTAATGACACCTGTCTACAAACCGAGCTTAAACAAGCAACCACCACCCAGATTTAAGCCCTGTTTATTTCATTAAGTCATTGACATTAGCAGATGAGGCAGACGTGCATACGGGCTTTCTCGCCCAGCTAGACCAGAAATGAGATATGACCGTACAGGACCTGGCAGAGGAATGTGTCCGAGTCAAAAATCTTAAGCAAGACGCAGGACTTATTTGAAAAAATTACAGTTAGCCCATTAGCGCATTCGATACCAGAACGAGAAGACCAGGACATTAAATAATTTCTTGACGAAAGCCGAAGAAGGTGTGCTGGAAGCGCGGCTGTTGGCACTATGTGATGAATGCCCCTATAATAGGAGGAAGGGCTACAATTGCTCCCGTGCTGGCCATAAGTATGCTAGCACAAAAAAAGAGTTGTCAGGTCATTTGAGAAGATGCTTCGCATGTACTAAACTGCGAACACAGGAAGTATTTGACAGTGAAGATTAACGGGGAACCCACCACACTGCAAGTTTACACAGCATCTGATCTGGCTATTGGCACAATGATCTACTGGGAAGATATCGCCTCCCCAGAATTGAAACCATCAGAGGTCACAGAATGGGCGTCGAATGACACGTGTGTTAAATTTTAAGGCGTTTTTCAGGCAACTCTTAGTTTTCGACATAAGAATTGCCTCGCAGAGATCTATGTCTCGAAGTCTCGTAATAATCTGCTTGGAAATAAAACGATCTCCGAACTATGACTGTGGAAACATCCTTTTGACGAAATTTGTAGCATGATCCACCAAACTACCGAAGAGGTCCTGACGAGGAGTTCGATGGAACGGATGGAGAAAGAGGTTGGCAGAAGCGCAAAGTCAAAGGTAACTTTGAATCTGAGGCCGAAGAAAAAGCCAGTTTTTAAGCAATCTTGACGTGTCCCATTTGCAGGAGAAGCAGCCGTCAAGGAAGTATTGGAACGGCTACAGCAGGGTGACAATATTAACCCCAAAAATTATTTAGAAAGGGCTGCCTCGATTGTGCCTTCCACGAAACCCAACGGCTAATTATGATTAGTTCAGTTTAGTTCAGTGTATTTGAGAGAAATACACTTACGCCTTTAAACGCCCTATTTGTTACGTTAAAATTGCAAGAAGTAGGTACATTGTAATGAAGTTACAGTAAAGTGAATGCAGGCAGATTTACGTAGTACACAGGTATTTTTAAGGTTATGTAATGACATAGTCCTCGAGGTGCTTAAACTTATGTATGTCAAGCCCATGTTTGAATGTATCTACAGACTGGGACATTAAAATCGCCTCTGGTATATTATTCCAAGATTTCACGACATGGTTGGTGAAAAGATTACTTCTACACATCCAATTTTCCTTGGGGCACGCGTAATTTGAATATGTGACCTCGGAGATTAGTCTTAGTGGCAAGCTGGAAAACGTAATCACACAGGAGGGCGCAATTCATTCCACACACGATACGGAAGGGTTGCATCAAGTCTCGGCGCAACTGCCTATAACTCCTAAGTTTGACCAAATAAAAGCCTCTAGCAAAAATGAGAACAAAATTCTCGGGTCGTCGCAAGCTTTCAGCCATTGCACCAAAACGTTGCTTCGTTGCATCAAGTAGTCACAGCAGCGATATGCATATGCAACCAATCGTTGAAGCTAAGCAGCTTGATCTCTCTGCTTTACAAAATTGTAATGATTTTATGTTAAAGTTTGGATCAGTTCTCTCTATACTGGGGAAATTATTCGACAGTGACATCTCTGCTCTTCCCTCTCAGGAATGTCAGCGTCTGGATTCACTCGTTCATTTGGTTGCCAGTGAAACATCAGACCGACAGAAAAGAAATTATAATTGTCTTTTAAAAATTGTTTCCAGGGACAGACGACCCATTGACGTTGCCGTAGACTTCCTGTACTCGTGCGGTTTCAACTACAAAAAAAGCGGAAGCAAAATGCTTCTCCTCACGTAGCGGAAATCCACCTATATTAGTCACCCTTTTTCACCAATCGAGGTGGACTCCATTTTTGCACAACGAGGTTTTATTTCTCGCTATCTAGAGGTTGCAAAATGTTTCCTTTGTCGGGATCTTACACTAATGGAGCGAAGGAATGTGTCTCCCCTCTTGCATAGGTCTTCGACCTCTCAATCCATTATCCATAAGTTTGGTCATGGCTATGAATTTAGAATTTAAAATTTATATTTGGTAAGCACCGGCAAGGCACTGTCTAACCAAACATTAGTAACGAAATAAAGTTATCATAATGTGTGCAGATAAAATGTACAAAAACATAACCCGTCCTGCTATGTCAACAGTTAGCGATGTTTAAAAATTAATGGTGAACTAGAAAAAAAATTAGGCAGTGAAAAAATACTCCTACTATAAAAATGGAGGCAAAGTTCAATAAGCCTTCATTTTTAATAGAAGGTAGGAGAAACAAACTGCTTAGAAAAAAAAATGGTCAGGTGGTAGAGTAGGGTAATATGATCCGAATGACGTCATCGTTTGGATGACTGGTGCTAAAGGGAAACATCATAGTTCATGGGCGACCCGAGGTAGCGAAAATATAGTTTCAAGAGGGTCACTTAAATTCCCGATGGTCGTTTCTCCGAGTCATGGGGAAAGCTACTGGGAAAAGATGAGGAAAATAAAAGGTTAATAGAATCAGTGTTTAGATAAATGTGCAGTCTTCGCTTGAATGCAGATAGACTAGTAAATGACCTAATTTCAATTGGCAAGTTATTCCAAAGAAAACTATACCTAGAAGCAAAGAAGAGAGAGCGTTTACACGTGGAGGATGCAGGGGGAGGTACAATTAGTGCAGAATTTCTTAGGTTATAAGGAAGACTAACGGGGTTATGACAGAAAGCTTGGGGAGAGTTGAACTATTGTTTATTCGGAAAAGCAGACAAAAGCCTGCTTCAATTCTCCTGACCTAAATAAATTTTAGCTTCATTAGCTGACATCTTGTTGAGTAGGAAGTAGCTGAAAGAGTCGGAAATAGGAGTTTTTTGTGAAATTTCTTTGGATATTTTCAATTTTTGAACGGCTAGATTCGTTCATTAAACCGAATAAAGGATAGCAAAATTCAAGAATGGGAAGTACAAACATACGATAAAGTCTTAATTGGATTTGAGAAAGGTAGAAATTCTAAGAAATAAAGCCGCAAATCTGAGCAGCTTTGGCCGTAATTCTATCGGCATGAGGCGAAAGATCTAATTTATTGGTGTATCTTAAGCCCAAGTCCTTGATGGAGGAACATTCAATCATATGGCAACCTTCAAAGATAAGAGTTTGCGGCAGCCTTACAGGCCCAAAACTCATGTAGCGACACTTAGTAGGTGAGAACTCCATTAGCCATGTGGAGCTCCAGGCCGAAAGAGCGTCTAAGTCTTACTGAATTTGTTCTAGGCACCGTTCGGTCGTAGAGTTAGAAAAGGAATACACGCATTTGAGGTCATCAGCATAAAAAATATTAAGAAAGTTTAACTATCGATGAAATATCATTTATATACAGTAAGAACAACAAAGGACCTAATACGGTACCTTGAAGGACACCACTAACAATCGGGGTAGCACTTGAGTATGAGGACCCTACTAAACCTTTTGTAAGGTCACTAGACTGGAGTTCATATCTTCTAACGACATCCGCGACGGAAGCTGTTAACCTTTTATACTCTACTCTTTTTATAATTCGAGATACCTTAATAGATGAGAAATCCCTATATAAGTCAAAAATTCCAAACTTCCTTTCTAAGAGACTAAAAAAATTAAAAAAACAACTTCATGATCCCTCAGTTAGTTATTTATCCACACTCAGACGAATTAGGGAAATTCATGATCTAGTTGAAAAAATGGAAGCAAATAAAAACATAGCAGCGGAACGCCGGGCAATAGATTCCTCCGAAAAAACAGCCCAGATCTTTCGGAAGCAAATGAAAACTAATCGAAAACCAGGTCCCCAACTCATGATTGATGACGCAGGACAAGTAATAACGGACGATAACCAAATAGCAAATTTATTCAATAAGTACTTCTCAGCCAACTATTCAGTTGAGGAGGAGCCGATACCCCACCCAACAGAAATGACAACATTTACCTTCAATGAGATCTGTTTTAGCGAAGAAACCGTCAAAAAGCTATCAGACGACTTTCTAATTCCACCTCTTTATGGGACAGATAAAATCCCACCTTGCATACTGAAGCATATGATATATGCTCCAATACTGCTGTCTAGTCTATTCTCCTTACTCCAAACGAATAGTATGTATCCAGAAATA
The DNA here is from genome assembly GCA_017591395.1 of Schistocephalus solidus. Classification (NCBI taxonomy): domain Eukaryota; kingdom Metazoa; phylum Platyhelminthes; class Cestoda; order Diphyllobothriidea; family Diphyllobothriidae; genus Schistocephalus; species Schistocephalus solidus. The sequence continues at coordinate 22,433 of WEDG01007190.1, forward strand.
TGGAAATACTCAAGCATTACACCAATCTTTAAAAACGGGAACCGATCTGATACACAAAGCTATCGTGGTGTTCACCGAACAGCGGTAATAGCAAAAATACTAGAAAAAATAATTTCCAAACAAATGCTTAACTATCTAACAAACGCTAACCTCATACCTTCCTCTCAACACGCTTTCTTACCTAAAAAGTCATGCCAGTCCTGCCATCTCACCTTCCTTGAATTCGTTTCAAGTAACAGAGATGACGGAAACACAGTAGCTACGATATACTTTGACCTAAAAAAAGCGTTCAATAAAAGTACCCCATCAAAGGCTTCTAGTGAAGCTAAAAAGTCATGGGATTGGGTCTCCCTTCTTGACTTTCTAAAATCTTACCTTCAAAAACCGATATCAGGTAGTACAAATTCGAAACGTAGTCTCAGAACCATCTCATATTAGTAGTGGAGTACTTCAGGGGACTATCCTAGGTCCCCTCCTATTTCTTATATACATTCACGACTTATCCTCTATATCAACGTCAGCTAAAAACATTTTTATATGCGGACGACTTAAAACTTGCATATGCATATAACCAGCATACAGTAGCCAGTATGCATAGAACGATTGAAAATGATCTTAAAAACTAAGCGAATGGAGTACTCTATGGCAAATGCCATTCTCTCCAAGTAAATGTCATCTCCTGATATTTGGTTCACAAAAACTTCCTCCCATATTTTTTCAATAATCAAGAAATAACCGAGACAACATCAATAAAAAGACTTAGGTCTTAGCTATACAAATACTCTTGATTTTATCTCCCCACGTTAAACAAATATCACCAAAAAGCCACTAGACTATGCGGATTCATTTTGTAAAAATTTCTCCCTCACCTGCCCTAAAGACAAGACTATATAAAATGTACGTTTTACCTCTCTTGGATTACTGCTCAATTTTTGGCATTATGCCATCAGATGGCCGAAAGAAACTAGAAGCCATTCAAAGATGCTTTACCAGATCCTCATCTAAATGTGATGCCTTTCAAGGCTCATACATGGAACTATACGATAGATATGGTCTTCAACCCGTCTGGATCAGAAGACTCAAAAATGGTCTCACTTTTCTATTCAAAATCACACACGACCAAGATATTCTCAGAATGAATTTACTAACAAATCAAAACGGTCCCCGAGACACTAGAAATTCAGAAAAATATTATAAAAATTCCGAAATTCAAAAGGCCCAACGATCCAACTTCTATTCCATAAGATACGCGACAATATGGAATGCCCTGCCAAATTCTATTAGAAATAGTCGAACCATACGAGAATTTAAAATAAAAATCAAACAATATATGTTAAATAATAGCACACATCTATTTTTGAATAAGATAGGGCATTTTTCAACTCAGTTCTTCAACATAGAATTCGGACCGAAAGGGCTCTGACGCGGCAGTTACTGTTGGCGATAGCTGCTTCAATCCTGAGTTCTCCCGATGAGCTGTATTATCTGCACCTAGAAGTCAAGCTGAAAATCCAAACGTACTTTGCGTGCGGTGATAGCCATTCACTTGAACCGGATACTCAGGCCAGAATCTCCCACGATTAGTTATTTCATGTCCTTTTTATAAACCACCTACGACGACCTGCGAAATGCACTACCACAGAGATTAAGAATCTTATCATCTGGTTATGTGTTACACCCTCTGGTTATGGGCAAGCTAAAAGTGGTGGTTAGTGACCTACAAGACTCATAAATACTTATCTTCTGGCTAGGCACAAGGGCTCTCAATTTAATGATTTATATATCCATTATCTAAAAGCAGCTCTATCTTTAAAACTATTTTAAAAATTATGATAACTTTACATTTTAAAAATGTTTTTGGATAGCGTCTTTATTTTTTATGTATAATTTTATGATTAGTAAACAATTTGCTTTTAAAACCAACTTGCAAAACTTTATTATTTTTATCTCTGTCTGTTAGTAGTATGTGCCATTTTTAACATCATTTTATGCTCTATGTTATTCGAATGTGCAATGAGCCGCACGTCTAGGTTTTGATATAGCTTTATGAAACGAATGGTACTAGCGGTTTCCATACAGCTAGATCAAACATAATCAACACTATGATATATAATACGAATATGAAGACTGTATGACTGCATTGAAAGTTTCTTACCGTTGAACTCTTCTTTGCTCCTAATCTATTTTCACCTTTTTAGCAATCAGTCAACTAAGTCTAATTATTCGAGTATCATTCGTATCGATAGCCAGATTCGATTAGGTACCTGATCTTTTCGAATCGACTCGCAGACGTTTCTACCTTTCGTCAGATGAACGTCATTGAATAGACTCAGTTCTTGATTCTAAACATATTTCGATACAGTTCATCTTCATTCTGTATAGCTGTTTTAACTTCATTTTTGCTATTTCTAAACCTTTGGAAAACAGGTATCTTTGTAAACAAACTTCACGTCATTTCAACACTCAGTTATTTACAGAAACAAACAAACCAAAGCTTAAGTGTTTAATGAAAAGATGAGTTTGTTTTTAGGTTTTTCCTTGTTATCTAAGGATTTGACGGCGCCAAGCAGTGCCAAATCAATAAACCTATTATTATTATCATTAAGTTGTGATCTAATAAAGTTAGTTAGGGAAATACGAAATCCTTTAGCTTCCAGTTTAGCTAGAAGTCGTTTATGAGGCACTTTATCAATGCCTTACCAAGATCAAAATAGATAACTACCACAGAGAGATGATCATTACGAAGAGAGGTTAGAAGATTTAGAAAAGACATGTGGCAGGTTTCACAAGAGCGGTCCGGTATGAAGCCGTGTTGGGAAAAGTTGATAATTTTATTGCTTATGCAAAAAACCGTGATTTGTTTTGCCATTAGTTTTTCGAAAAATTTAGCAAGAGAGGTCGTTTACTGAACAACGCGATAGTTATGAATGTCCGAGCGGAAACCAGATTTAAAAACTGGTATTATAATAGACGTTTTCCAATAGTCGGGGAAGAAATCCTTT